>CAEGAD010057694.1:0-61134 GCA_903067055.1 Poeciliopsis paucimaculata
CCTTGCTGCCGGCCTTCCTTCCTTCCGTCCTTCCGTCCTTCCATCCATCCATCCCTGCCTCCCTCCCTCCATCCATCCATCCATCCTTCCTTCCTTCCTTCCTTCCTTCCTTCCTTCCTTCCATCCATGGATGGAAGGAAGGAATTAAGGAAGGATGGAAGGAAGGAAGGAAGGAGGAGTAATGGAAAGAAAGAAAGAAAGAAAGAAAGAAAGAAAGAAAGAAAGAAAGAAAGAAAGACGAAGACAATGCCATGTTTGCTTTGTCCCTGTGTTCAATGTCCTGCTGTTGATGGTTGACTAAATAAAATATAAAATATAAAAAATAATGAACTAATAACTAATTTCGACCAGCTGTTCTCTATCGCTCCCTCCTCAAGCGAGCGGAGGTTCACTAAGGACTGGCCGAAATTAGAGTTTGTAAATCGGATCAACCTTGAGCTAAACGGCGCCTACACCGTGGAGCCGCAATATCCAACTTGAAGCTAATTTCAGTATCTACGCATGCACGATCTAATCTCCAAATTATGCCCTGCCTCTTCTACAACAACTCACACAACAAATACAAATCTCTCACACAGAAAAATTCAAGTCTCATCCCCATTCATTCATTAATTCAGCCTAGTTTTAGTTCACACACACATATATTTTCAACCTCTCATTCATTCAGAATAGTGTGTCCGTATGCTTTGTGTGTCAGTGTGTGTGTGATATTCTAATAATGTATATGCACAATTTTAGTATTTTAGTATGTGTGTGTGTGTATGAGTCTTTAGTAGTATGTGAGAGACAAAACATAGTTTTTGTCCTAAACAGCCCCTCATACTTTTCTCTTGTCTCCATGGATACAATATGGAAGCCCGTTTCAATATGGAAGTTAAAAAAAATTAAATAAATTATCTCATTATAATGAAATGGTACCTCAAAATAATGAGATACTATCTCATTACGAAGTCATAGTATCTCATTGTAATGAGATACTATGATTATAATGAGATACTGTTATCATAATACTATCTCATTATTTTGAGAGAGTATTACTCATTGCCTGTTCTTGAAGGTGGTGATAAAGTGAGGATTAGACCAGGCTACAAGTGGGAACCAGCCACTGTGGTACAAAAACACAGTCAGCCAAGCTCGTATATTGTTGAAACTACAACTGGAGAACGGTACAGGAGGAACCGCAAACACCTGCTAAAAATAAGAGAGGCTGAATTTCCCAGGGTACCTCCTGATAAGAGCACACCAGAGTACTATTATCAGGAGGAGACACAAGGAATACTGCCAAGTATGGAACCACCTCAAGATGTAAGAAACATCCACAATACACTGTCAAGTGTTGAGCCTCCTGGTTCTACTCCAGACTGTTCCACACAGTCCAACAATAGTGACTGATACTGCTGTTTTTTCTAGCAGCCAAAAGGCCCAGACGTTACATGTACTCAACTTGATTTCACGAATTTTGTAATTGCTATTTAACAATTGAACTGATAGAAACTACATGTAACTTTATAAAAAAAAAAATTTAGAAAGGGAGATGTGATGTACATTGAAAAACATTGAAATTATTTGGTGCTGCCAGTAGGTGGCACTGTGAAGTATTGATATATTCATCCATCTATCCATCCATTATCTGTTCACCCTTATCCCCAGTGCGGTCGGGAGTTGCTGGTGCCTATCTCCAGCTGCGTTACGGGCGAGAGGCGGGGTCACCCTGGACAGGTCGCCAGTCTGTCGCAGGTACTGATATATAAGACCAGAAAGTGACAAATACAAATACAAATACATTTCTCTTTTGCAAGAGAAATGTTTGTTCAGAACTACAAATGACATCCCGTCTCACTAAAATGTTACAATATGATTCATTTCAAAGGTAACGTCATGTATTGTTACTGCAACACTAAAATCTCCAGCATGGGAACAATGGGATGATCCTGACAGTCCAGAGCCAACGCTGGGAGAACAGGGCAGAAGACGACAATGAATTAGTACAGAGAGGTTCTACATATTAACTAATCTTACATATTATCTTACATGATCATTTTGCTGTACAGACAGGTTTTCCTCTTTACAACTTTTTCCTCCATAGGTGCTACTTTACTTTCTTTCCCTTTAAATTAGCAAGAATTTGATCATGTCTGATAGACTTTGAGAATCATATTGAACTTGGTATGTTTTTACTCATTGGTTTCAGCCATGTTTTCAGTCTTAAATGTTATGGTTATGTCAGCGTGCAGCCGTGTGCGTGTGAGCAGATAAAACAGATAGAGAAAAGACAAAGAGTCCTTTTGTCCATAGCAGCGTGTTCCTTATGAATTTTTTGTAACATTTTGTTGCCTATTAAATCACAAGATTCATAGTTTCTTTTACCTAGGACATTTTACTTCCATTAGTCTTTTTGTTTTTAACACTTTCGCATCAGGGCTTGTTTCTATTTTTTGTATTTACCGTATGTTTGTGCTTAACTTGATCTTTTTAGCACAATAGCTCCACTTTACACCAAATTAACTTTTAGCCACATTAAACAGATGGGTTTTTTCCAATTAGCCGATGAATATGTAATCACATCTCTAATTAGTCATATCACAAATTGTTGGGTAATGCTTTATTTGACGGATAGTGAATAAGACTGTCATACACACAGCCTACCTGGAACCAGTGAAAGTGTGTCCACTGTCTCCAGTATGTCCAGTGTCTCCAGTGTGTCCAGTGTGTCTGACTCACCCAGCCCCCAGCAGCAGCAGAACCTTCAGCAGAGCCATTGGTGGTCCAGCTTCCTGTGAATGTCTGCAGTCCTGCAGCAGCTTTTAAATTATTTTCACAACTTCCTGCTGGACAGGAAGCCACCAATCATAGGAGGGACACAGATTGGACAATTACACTGTCCAATTACAGGACAGACACTGATCTGCGCTGTCATGCGCATACAAAGGAAATGTAACGCCTCATCGTTCTAAAGAAACTTAAAAAAGTTCTTGTTCCACTGACAGATTATTTCACTAAAAATCAAACATCCTCTTTCTGCACCCAACTATACGGTCCAGCTGCTCTCAAAGATGACATTAAAAGCCCAATGGCGCCATCCAGAAGTTGTCATCTCAGTATTGTTGAATATTTTAATAATGCTACTATTTCTCAAACAAGATTGAAATGGAGTCAAAAGTAGGCCTGTTGTGATAAACAGTGAACCATTAGTCGCATGATAAATGAAAAATAATCAACCTCATTTTAATTTATCAGCTTTATCATTTCTTCCTGCCTTTTTCTCTTTCTATTGATGACACTGGATGTAAAAAGGCTCAACTCTGGTGCTCTCACTTCCTCATTTCCTTAGTGTAAAGGAGGAGTGAATCATTGCATCAGGTAGTCAGATAATCCCATCTTCTCTATCTAAATCTGATTATTCAAGGGCAATATAGTATACAGACTTCATTATCTGCACTCTTTTGGTTGAAGGTAGTTGTTATTTCCACTTTTGGTTTTATGTTTGTGTTTAGTTTTTATTCCACTGTATTTTTTGTTTTAAAAAAAAGCTGAGAGTTTGTTTTATTTTTTGTTTTTGGTTCTTCTGTTTATTTTGTTCACCAGTTCCAGCTTTAAGTATTCTTTTGAAAATAAACCCTATTTACTTTTGGCAGGATGCGCTTGCATTATCATGTCATTACCATTACATCAGTTTAAAATGTAATGTATTGTCTTCAAACAATATTATCGTTTATCGCAATAATTTTTGAGACAATAAATTGTCGTTGCAGGCCTTGTCAGGCCATCTTTTTGACCATCTTGACAAGATGGTCAAAAACCAACTCCGGTGGTTTTTGACCATTGCTGTTCCATTGTTGACAAAGGAACTTTCGTTCCTTTGTCAACAAAAGTGTTTTCAAGTACAGCTAAATATCTCTTGCTGCACAGTGCCCTGACTCTCCTGGCGCCTATTTTGCAATGTGAAATCAGTGTAAGAAATTAAATTTTAAGATATATTTTCAAACTAACGTTTTTTGTGTTTATCTTGCAGTGTTTCAAATGCAGTCAACTACTTAAACATGCTGTTACAACTCTGTCGCAGAAGCTTTTATCCAACGTTTAAATAAAAAGTACATTATATTACATTTACTGCATTTTGCAAAAATCAAAGTACAAGCTTTGGTCACATGTTGTCTACTTTAATATATCATGTACGGAAGATGCTAGTAAGCCTAAACATACTTTTCTATTGCACAACCAAGCTTGGGATAAAGACTGTTTGAGGAATTTATCAGCAAAATTCAGTAAATAAATAATTGCAGTACACGTCTGTTTTACTGAACCAACACTTCATCCACCAGGGAGGTATCAAAACAACCCTAATAGTATCATTAGTGTGAGAGAAATTATGTCTCAACCAACATTTGCGTCACAGACACCTGGTTGTGCTCACAATGAAAGAGGTGTGAACAGTTAGCTTTAAAAGTCCATAATTGGTAAGACTAAGTTCTGGATCTAGAAGAATTTACACCTCCTTTTCCACCAAGACCAGCCAAGTTTATTTCTTTAATTAAAACATTACTTGCTTATTTTATTGTTGAACACTTAAAAAAAAAAAAAATCTTTTATGAGTGTGACATATGAGTAATTTCGAGGTGACCATTTTGGCCCAGGTTTTGACACTGCTTATCTAAAGCAAACTTTATAATTAGCTTGACAGAAAAAATACACATAATGTGTTTTGTAAATAAACTAAAACAGACAGAATTGTTTAGTTCACATTCATTGAGGAGCTATAAAATAAATAAACATTTAAAAAATAATAAAACATTCTATGAATTATTTTTTCTGCAATTTACAAAAGTCGCAGTTGCCTATTTGAAAATTGACATTGTACATTTAATGCATTAAATAAAATGACCTCAGACTTACAGAGCACTTTTCAACACTCAGGTTTCTCAAAGGCGCTTTTTAAAATTTTATTTCCGATTTTATTATATCGATGGAACGTTTAAGTACTTATGTATTTCACACTTTTAGCACTCCGTATATGAAATGTTCAGAAAAGGGCGTTATTTCCTGCCACGTAACGGCGCCTGCGCATTAGAAGGCTAGTGATTTGGCGACGTGTACCCGGTGTGTGGAAGTGTTTAGGTTTCTTACCGCCGCTGCCAGGGAACTGTCCGTTAGAAGAGCCCCGTAAAGCCCCTAAAAACACAAAGCATGGGAGCATCTCAGAGCGTGGAGATACCAGGTGGAGGCTCAGAGGGTTACCACGTCCTACGGGTGAGTTTGAGTTACCTGTAGCCTGCTAGCTGCTAGCTTAGCATCCGGGTAGAGGGGAGAGAGTTCCTGGCTTGGAGTATTGATGAGGCCGGGGTTCGTCTTTGCGGCCTCCGTGTGGAAAACACAACGTCATGTTAAGGGATTGCCGTGTGTTTTAGAGTCACAAGTGTCTCACGTCGTCTGGAGCGCTCATGCGGATGTCTCCGGGTACTCTTGAGTCGGTATTCCAGCCGGAAGCTTTGCATCAGCAGGGCTGGAGGCAGCGAAAGCTCCGGAGTGGAGTGACAGCTGCGTTTGAGTCTGCATCCATTATCGGACGTCGCCTTTTTAACTCCGTGGACTTTTGGTCTTTCGCGAACTGCGAAACATAACTTAACAGTTAAAACCGTGCCCCCTCGATTTAGCTCATTAAAACTGAGTTATGGACCCTTTTGAGTTGGATTAGCCCAACCAGAAGGAGAGCCAATAAACTTGTCTCATACTTAAACATTCACAACTATTTAAGAGATTGGACTCTAAACAAAAGCCCTTCTTGGCAGACTTGTTTTTCATGAATTTTGATCTGACAGAACTAACGGATATATATATATATATATATATATTTTTTTTTTTTTAAAAATGTGTGGGTGTGTTGTGTGTGTCCAGATCAGGGGTGCCCAAAGTGGGCCGGCATCCTGCATGTTTTAGTTCTCTCTCTGGTAAGAGGTTACTTTCAGCATTGATGTGCTGAAAGTAACAACCTTTTCAGCATGTCAATGTTCTTCTTAGACCTCCTAACGAGCCATGAATGGATCCAGGTGGGTTAACCCAGGGAGAGAACTAAAACATGCAGAATGCCGGCCCTCCAGGACCCACCTTGGGCACCACTTTGATCCCAGACGCTAAGCTTGTCCCTCATGTTCGCCACAGGTTCAGGAAAACTCACCAGGGCATCGGGCAGGACTGGAGCCTTTCTTTGACTTTATCGTCTCCATCAACAACAACAGATTGGTAACTCATCGCCTCCTGCAGAGCAAATTTTCAGCCATGACAAACTCAGAATTCAATGGGGAAACTTCTCTGTGCTATTTATTAATTTGTATTTATTACAGTGTTTCACTTGTAGCTCAATATATTATAGTGATATAATAAACAGTCTTCCGTGTGCACGTGCTTCTGGCACAAAAGCCAACTGATCAGATTTCTTTTGAGGATGTTCATTTGTGTTTTTCCCTCCTCTTTTTGTGTACAGTGTGCATGCTTGCAGCCAAATTCGTCCTTTGAATGTTTATTTGTGTTCTGCTGCTGCAGCTGAGGTGTAGTAGTAGTCTTTATTTTCATATGTGTCATACACTCTTACACGTGTTTAGTCCACCTGAGCTCAAACAAGGTAGATGTAATTAGACTGCGTGGGTCTCGGTTACATTCAGTGGTAATAAAACACATGACAGCAGTTTGTGAAGAGAACCAGGACTAAGATATTCCATACATCCTTAAAAAGTATTATATTTATGGGGGCAAATGTCAGTTGACCTTAAATATGTTAATGGCTAGTCTTAAATTTTGCCGTGGCAGGACGATTTACTGTCATATGTAGTTTTCTGTCAAGCAAAGGTCTGACTCGCGCACAGACATTTTCATTTTCATGTCAAATCGAGTCACTAGCTTCACGACTGCTAACCTCGACAGCAGCAGTCTGGCTGTCGAGGTTAGTGCCATGTGGAAACAAACCAGGTGTTCTGTGAAAAAGTGAACGTGTGAAATGGGCGAGAAGGAGCACACCGCGTTCAGCCTGCTTGAACGTTTTCTCGAGTCGTTTTGAATGTCTTTCTCGGTCGTTTAGTTCTTTTGGTCAAGCTATGTTCACACCAATAGCACATTTATAGTTTTATAGCCAAGGTTACAATAAAAGTTTGCCCAAGTTTTAGAGACCTTTGTGGTCTATAAAACTTGGGATGTTCTCCGTGAGAGTGTCATTCACGGGTTTTGCCGAGTCACTTGGTTATCTTCCTTCACCTCCGTCTCATTTTCCTCCAGAACAAAGATAATGACACCTTGAAGGACTTGCTGAAAGCCAACGTGGAGAAACCAGTAAAGATGCTGGTGTACTCGTCAAAGACCCTGGAGCTGCGGGAGACCACGGTGACTCCCAGCAACTTGTGGGGAGGCCAGGGTTTGCTCGGGGTGTCCATCCGCTTCTGCAGCTTCGAAGGGGCCAACGAGAACGTGTGGCACGTCTTGGTAGGTAGCCGCGGAAACATTCGGGTGCGCATCATCGCACGAGCCGATGTGATCCAATAAGCGGTTTTACTGTCTGAAACAGGAAGTGGAGCCCAACTCCCCAGCGGCCCTCGCCGGCCTGCGGCCGCACACCGACTACATCATTGGAGCCGACACTGTTATGAATGAGGTTGGCTGTCGGTTCTTAAAGTTCTCGTGACCATTAGTCGCACCTTTGCTTCTGTTTATACGCTTCATCTGGTACCTTTGTGTTTCCGTGGACGCCTTTAGTCAGAGGACCTGTTCTCTCTGATAGAGAGCCACGAGGGAAAGGGCCTGAAGCTCTACGTCTACAACACAGACACCGACAACTGCAGGGAGGTGGTCATAACACCCAACGGTTCCTGGGGAGGCGAGGGCAGGTACAACACACACACAAAGTCACCTCAACGTTCCACTTCCGGTTAAGATCTCAGTAAACCATGTCTTTGTTTTCCCCGATCTCTCTAGCCTTGGATGCGGGATCGGCTACGGATACCTCCACAGGATTCCCACCCGTCCTTTTGAGGAAGGGAAGAAGATCAGCTTCCCTGCGAACTCTTCTACAGAGTCAGTCAGCCCCCTGAAAGATGGATTCACAGAGGTGAGGATGGTTTTCATATGGTTCAGTTCTTACAGGCAGCAACTCAGAATAGCCACACAGCTGATTGAGTATGAACGGTTTTCCAAAAGTATTCGTCCCACTTGAGCTTTTTCCTAAGACAACCAAATGTTGAACACTGTCCCAGTAGCATGGATAGAAGTTGGTGGCAATGTTCAAGGGATTTGAATACTACTGAAATGTACTGTAGCTTAAAAATCATCTGTTTTTAGTTAACTGCTGTGGTGATGACAGCTTCACTGTCAAATGGGTTAAAACAAGGAGAATCCTGAAACAGACTCCAGTACTAAGTACTTATAAAAAACCTGACATTTATTGTAAACTTGAGGGACATTTTCTGTTTTCTTGATGCATCTTTTCCTTAACTATGCCCTACAAATCTGAAACAAACTTCCAGAAAACTGCAAAGATGCCAAAACACTGACTTCCTTTAAGTCAAGGCTAACCCTACCCCTAACACTTGCAACAGTTCCAGTTGCAAATGTTCACAACAACTGGAACATTTGCGTTATGATTTCAATGATGGCATTTGACAAAATGAAATGTTTGCTTGTTTCTCAACTGTACAATGACCTATGAGGGTCTTCCAAATGTCTTCCAAAAAACTTTTTTTTTTTAGTCCTGAAATTTTTAGATTAATTTCAGGAATGTTCTAGAAAAACAAGGACATCAGACATGTTCAACTTTTAATTGAATTTGACTTTTTTTTTTTTTTTCATACCAATGCTTCCGACTTTTTCTAGAAAGTTTCTGAGATCTCAAAATTTCTGATGGAAATTTATTCTTCCCCCTTTTTTTCCCCCAATCTCCCAGTGACCCTACTAACCCATCTTACAAATAAATCTGACTTTCCTCCATTTCCTGTTTAGGTCCAGCTTTCGGCTGTAACTCCTCCTCCCTCCACGCCCGTCGTCTCATCCGGCCTTGAAGATGCCCTGTCTGGCCTGTCCATCAGCTCCGCTCCGCCCACCATGCCCAGTGAGCTGCAGACGGGTATCGCCTTGGTTTCCACTTAGCCTGCTGGATATTTGGTCCACTCTGCGTTTTGGTTCCTGATGTTCCGTGTTTCTCTCTTCCTCCAGGCTTGCCCACGGTCCCTCTCCTCCCCTCCACCTCCAGCTCCTCCTTCGCTCCCCTCCCTCCACTGAATCCTGCCGCCGCCGGTTTTAACCCAGCCACAACGCTACCAGGTAGGTGACTGAAAGTAAATTTGCTTATCTGAAACGCTGATTTAGAAAAGAACTCTGTTTTCAAAGTTCCTGCACTAGGATGATTTGGGTTTTCAGCCGTAACAAAATGGATGTATTTCTCAAAACTGTAATGGGGAAATGGGTTTTTTTGCGCCTCACACAAGTCACGTGATCAACATCCGGATGTTACTACTGGCAAAAACCATGAAGACGACGACAGGAAGTAGTCTTCTCCATTTGTCGCTGCCATGATTTTTTAATGTCTTTTCGCATGAACAAGCTTACTCACATGTGATTGTAATTTACTTAGATGAAACACCACAGTTGCAAAGTTATCTTTTTGTGATATTAGCAGAATATTGACAAAGATTTATGCACATTTGTACTGGAACCCCAGCCAGTGTGAGAAATGGATGGCGTGTGATGTGTCCGTCCTCAGGTCTCATGCCTCTCCCAGGAGGGCTGCCTCCACTCCCCAACCTCCCCAACCTCCCCAACCTGAACCTGCCGCTCCCAGACCTCAGCGCCGTCTCCCTGGCAACCTCCAGCTCCATACCTACAGCAGCAGGAACGACAGGTGAGTTTGCAGAAAAACCAGGCTCTCTGTTTTCCATCTCTTGTTTTTCTCTTTCAAATATAAAATAATTTTATTTCTAAACAAATCTGAACTAATTAAAGTTATTTTAAAACATATCTTTGACAGTGCCCCCTCTGGCTCAGCTGCCCCCCCTGTCCCTACCTGGTCTGGGTCAGTTCCCTCCCCTGCTCCCCAATCCCTCTCTGCCCTTCGTGCCCGCCTCCTCCGTCACGGTCACGGCGACGCCTGTGACCGTCCCGGCCGCCATCGCCACCACAGAGGCAGTCGCCACAGAACCCTCGGTCCTCACGGATACAACACTACCACCGTCGTAATGTCGCCGCGAAACTTTCAACGCAGCCGGTTCTTCTCTCTTTCTCCCATCTGTCTTTCTGTGGTTTTTTTCTATTTATTTGGCCAGGAGAGAGCAGGCAGCGAGACGCAACGATGGCCAACGCCCCAGTTAGAGCTGAGGCGAAGAGACGGGATGGTAGTTCTAGATCAGTCCGAAGTGTCTGTGTTGCCGGATTGTCATTCAGCAGAACTGGTAGCACTGCAGCTTGTCAAAGCTACTGTACAGAGAAGATTGCTTCACACTTCTGCAGTAAACAAGTTATTTTTTTCCACTTTTTCCTAACTGGTTTACCCTTCCCAACCCTCCTTTTTTTTAATTTTTATTTTTTATATAACCATTACATGTTAATGGGGTGGATGAATTTCTTTTGACTATGAAGTGGGACGACTAATTCCTGTACTGCTGTATTAAACAAAACAAAAAAAAAAACATCTACACAACTATAAACATGTTTATTTTGCCCTGTTTTCCAGCTCCATTGTTCAGCCTTTTTATTAGCAGCTGACAAACCCCCACACTGCACCATTAGACGGATTGAATTACTAATTCTCAAGTTTTCCAGAATGAATCTGCATCATTTTGCACCACTTTTGTTTGTGTTTTTTGAAATGATCCCCTTTGTATGTCCCCACATATAGACCGAACTCTATATTCCACAGTATGTCACCAAACAGGTTGAAAGGTCATGGTTCTTGCTGCTGGGTTCCCCATCCCTGAACCCTGTTTGGGTCGGTCACAGTTGGAGTACAGTCTCTGTAAAACTTTTGAGAAAACGTCTGCAGAATGCACGGTGCAAGCAATAAAGCCAAATGAGTTTTACAAACTGTGCCTTCGTCTCAATGCTCACTCTTATTGTCTTATACGGTCCGTTAATGTAACGTTTCCAACTTGAGAAATTCGATATTGTCAAACATCGGCTGAGGAATGTTTGACTCGGTGGAGAAAAATAACGGACAAACCAAAAGTTTTGGTGCATTTTTACATAGCAAATGACAAGTCGTTTTAAAAAGTCTCAAATGTTCATAAAGCAGTTTTGCATATTTTAAATATTGCTTAAATTTCACTTCATATTTCCCCAGATATTCATTCATCGGTTCTGCTATAATTTTGTTTTCTAAGTAAATTCATTGATTTTTCCCTCCAAATCCTGAACTTTATTTACTTCCACGTCCTACAACAAACTCTAATCTTAAAACTAGATTTTTTGTGTGTGCGCGTGGTCCTAGTTATTTTATCTAACCTTTTACAATTTTTCCTAATTAAATGTTCAAAAAAAAGTAGCAGTGCCTCCTCGTGGCCATGAAAGGAATTGTACATTTGTTCAAAATTCATAAGATTGAAGATCTGCAAAAATCTGCGGATCTGCTCTAATTTCTACATTTTCATTCAACAGCAGCACCGTTTTGACCTTATTAGCAGCTGTATAAAAGCAGACAAAAATAAAGCTGAAGTAAACTCAGCCAGTGGAAGTTGGAGTAGAATCCAGAGTAGCTTTCTGTGGTCACATTAACTCACGAATAGTGTAAACCTGGACTATTTTTTTAATCCAACATCGGTTTGAATGACTGTACTGTGAAGCACTTTGTGCCTGATTACAGCTCATTTAGAACTACGTGGCGGTTGTTTTGGAGAAAATGTATCATTTTAAAAAATATAAGAAATTTATGACTTTATAAGAACCACACATTTATTTCTTGTATGTTTAAGAATAAAGGGAAATGAAACATTTTAGGGAAACAGACGATGTAAACATTTTCTTTATGGAATTTTGATATTTGAGGAAAAATTGTGGGAACAAATCAGCCTCCAAACTTACAATGAAAAAAAATATATATTACTGCTACTTTTTGTGGTCTATTATGGAAATTCATTGGAGAACGCTTGCATTTATCTCTCCATTTAAAAACATTTGTTCTTTACCGTTTTCAGCCAAAATTATTAGGAGCGACCCAAAAAGCCACAGAGGTTGCAGATGCCTGCTCCATTTTTCCGGCTTTCAGGGGTCCAGCGTCTGCAGCAGGTTACTTCCTGTTTCCTCTCGCCTGCTTAATATGAGGACTTGCAACAGAAACCATGCAAGCAACGGTCCACAGCCGCTGCATGCCAATTCAGGAAGAATGACTTTTGCAAGTTGATCTGATGGTTGGATATATACACAAGATAGAGGAACAGAAAACTAGTTAATTTTCAAACAAATGTTAATGTGCCTCTTTTTTTCCAATATTTGACAACTATGAGCATTATTAGTTTACCTAGTGTCAATGTGATTTATTTATATTTGTACATAATTGTGAGGGGAAAAAAAAAAAATCAAGCGTCTTAGAGGTGTTAATCACGCTCGTCTACTCACCAATGTGCGAATGCCAGAGAAACACCGTTTATCCGCCATAATCAGTGGCAATGTTAACTAGCTTTAGCACAGGGTACATTTTAGTGAACAAGCAGCCAACCAGAGCTCCTCCTGGCTCTGATTGGTTGTTTCTGACTTGGTGTATTTCTGCTGGTGGTGGTAGGACAACAGGAAGGAGGTAAAGGGGCTTGATTTTTTTTTTTTCTTTTCAAAGATTAGCCATAACATAGTGACACTTAAACATGTAAAAGATGTCATTTACACACCGCAGCTTTAAAGTTTAAGGAGAGATGATTCTATTTCTCCTTAGAAATAATCACTAAATTTTATTAAATATTCAAGAGGCAAAAGAAAGAAATCTTTGTTTTTTCCGTTTGATCCGTTCCGTAGAAGTGAAGGTACAGAGTCGTTACTGTGACTCTTGTCTGGATTTCATGCGACTGATTTTATGGCTGTCCAATCAGTTCATGAAGCTGGTATCAAACCTCTATTGTTTCACATTCTTTCATTACACCACTTAAAAAACACTCCCTTTAATCCGACTGTAGGATTGTACTTTACTTGAACGAAAAAGTTGATCCCTTCTAACTGAATCAGAGTTGGACGTGTAACATGCTTTGAGGTGACAGCCAGGGCCGACTCAAGCTTTTTTGAGGCCTAAGCAGATTTTCATTTCAGACCCCCCATGCCAATATGTCGACATCAGATACTTAATTCCTACGCACGTGTGCAACATATCTATTATTTGTCATTTGTGATTGCCTTAAATGCTACCGGTGTTTATATGGCTGTTGATTTTATAGGAGGAGAAAACAAACAAAAATGCTCTAATTAATTAGCATTTTGGAATGCTGACATTAATTTAACTATTTGAAAGTAACATCTGAAGATGCACTGAATTTTCAGCAAAAAAGTTCAATAGCTTTTGTTTTTTAAAATTTGGGACAGATTTGCAAAACGCGCAATCACTGGAAAATAAAATCAAATGATGCTCTTTGGGGCCCCCTTGTGGCGTTGGAGACTTAAGCGGCCATTTAACCGTCATATGACAGTTGAAAGTTTTCCAAATGAAAGTGAACAGAGTTGGGGGAAAAAACATTAATCCAGGTTTATATTTTTGAGTCTGCAAATGTGTTGTGGTCAATTTCCCCTGCAGGGCTGTTAAGAGAAACAACCACACAGGTAAGAGTTGTTTTATTTACACCATGACAACATTTTTTTTTTTTTTGGATATATCCATTTGTTTTCCAGCTGAAGTTAATAAAACGCAGTAACTTTTCTCATCTCCTCTGGCACGGGGACAGGCGGGAATATTCCTCACAACACAGCACACTAGGTCTTCTAAGGAAGTCAGTAAGCAAAAAGAAATCTGAGGAAACATTTTGATGTTGGCTGCAGAAGGAAAAAACAAAAAACAACAAAAAAAACCAAACAAACAAACTCATTCCTTCGAAACGACAGGTTCTGGAAATTTCCTCTTAAAAGTTCAAGTATGCGGCCGACGCAAGGTGAAAACTCATTCCCGTTGTTAAAAATGAACTAAAAGCAACATTTATAGCAGCGAACTGAAGAACAGCTTTTGA
Organism: Poeciliopsis paucimaculata; assembly: GCA_903067055.1. Taxonomy (NCBI): domain Eukaryota; kingdom Metazoa; phylum Chordata; class Actinopteri; order Cyprinodontiformes; family Poeciliidae; genus Poeciliopsis; species Poeciliopsis paucimaculata. Next base: position 14,163 of record CAEGAD010057694.1, read on the forward strand.
AAGGAGACAGACAGATGGGGGAGGACACTTAGAAAGCAAAGAGGGGAAAAGCCTCGTTAGAATACATCTGCTATAGTGAGAAATGTACAACGGACTCTGCGTACGTATGGAGTCCAAACTGTGTCGCAAACACGTCGCTTCTCGGACCCTCGCATGGACAATGACAAGAAAATAAAAAGATTTAAGACAAGACCCACTTTCGGCAGACCCGAACTGCTTCGGATTGTGACAGGAAGTGCAACCCCTTCCTCCGCCGTCAGGGTCACATCACTTTGAAAACGAATCCCCGTTGCGTGCAGAGGAAACCCGATGAGACGGCACGATTTATTCTGTCTTTTTTGTTTGTTTGTTTCGTTTGAAATGAAGGGAGTACTTTCCACACCCGCTGCTGCTCACAGATGCTTTTGCGTTTACAGTCATCTGGTTGGGCATTTTATTATATATAGAGTGCAACTAGAGGAGGTCATATACTGATTTTGGATTCTTCTAAGGATTAAAGCAGAAACACTTGGTTCACTCTCTCTTCTCCATTTCCCTCTTCTTTCGGTCTCTCTCTCTGTCATCGTAAAGATCGGTCAAGCACTTCCTTCCGTCTTCTTCCATTTTTTTCCACTTTACTCTTTGCTAAATTGTCCATTCTTGAAACGTAGTAGGGGAGGGGAAAAAAACCAAAAAAGGTCCACATTTCATTTATTGTCCTCCAACTCTGACAATCCCGTGTTAAGATTGACCTGAGGGTGGCGTCAGTCAGAAGGTGGGGAGGGTGGAGGCGGTGGGCTGCAGCGAGCCGGATGAGTTCGAGCGTCTCATGTGAGGAAGAAGGTACGAGTCGGAGCACAGCTGGTGAACGTCGAAGCGGTCCTCCTTGCGATAGGCCAGACAGCGCCGGATAAATGCCTGCAGGACAGAAGAGGAAGAAGGTTTCTGAGTGACTCGCCTAATGCATGTTCAAGCAGTCGGCATCATGCTGTGGGTTCAGGTCAGACGTTTAGATCGACTTTTACGGACTCCGTCAGATTCTGACAGAACTGCACCTCCTTCGCGATGAGCTACGTACAAACCTTTCAGTCGAATTTAGGCCTTATTTTAGTAATCGATTAATCATTTACACTTAAGATCAGTTGGATATAAAAATTGTCATGTTCTGCAGATATTAAACACTTAAGCGTTTTTTTTTTTTAATACAATATTAGAAATACACTAAAGGACGCAAATAAACAATTCATTTCTAATCATTTCTTTAGCGTATGATTAATCATTTATAGATTCCTTGATTAACTTTTGAATTGTAAAAGGACATTTTGTTTTTTAAAGAATTCACACCAGTAAAACTAAAAATGCCTTTTCAGGAGGTAGGGTAGGACAGAGGATTTTTTACTTTTTTTTTTTTATCTTAAATTTAAATTGTTGCCATTTCTTCTACAGTTTTGGCTTAATTGCCGCTCTCAATATGTTGTACTGTCAGCAGTTGGTCTTTTTGAATCCGTTTACTCCAGTGAATTTTTAATCTATTACTAAGTTAATTGACGATTAATTAATCACGATTAATCGTTCCATCCCTGGTTAAATTATATAAATTGTGAAAACGGAAATAAATCAAATTTTAGACATAAGACAAAATTGATACTTGAGATGATCTAAAAATTGTAGTGGATGGATTATTCTTCCATCAAACCACAACCAGCATAGTGATTAATCACAGCGCCGGAGTGTGAATAATATGCTGAAATTTTCCAATTAATTAACACGCATTTTTACACACTACTTTGTTCTTAGCATAAAAAAAATAAATCAAATATTTAGAAAAAAAAGAAAAAAAAAAAAAAATCTAAATATTTGATTTTACATGTGAAATTTAACTACAGCCATTTAGTGCCAGTTGTTTTAAATTACAGCCCAGTCTTTGGGATTAATCACGTCTGCTTAAACCACAAAAACTAACAGAATTATTTATAGATCTGTGTCTCTTCAGTCAGTAACTGAAGATCAAAGCTAATGAGAGTTCACACCCAAGTAAACAATTTCCCAGTGGAAAGCTGTAAAACCAGTTAGTACTGACGCGATGCTTGGTGACAAATTCATACAAGTTTAAAGCAAACAAACACCAAAGAAACCTTTTCATTAACATAGGTTGGGCTGGCAGAGAAGTGCAAAAGAATCCAATGAATCGTTTCGGGATTATGAGGTTGGAGCTCATGAGAAAAGTTCACAAAGTTTTTTATGTTTCAGCTCTGTTGGCTTTTATCAATGAGAAAAATACATTCATGTAGAGAAGGAGGTCCAACAACTTTGGTTACAAAAATAAAAACCGGCTCATGTTTTAAATAGAGATATAACAACAAATGCAGATTTTTAAACAGTTGCAATATTTGACGTGAATGTTCACACAGAATTACACTAAAAGAGCCAATAATGTGCTTAAATCTACACGCTTTTTATTATTTTAATTTTTATTTTCATCCTAAAAGTAAAAAAAAAAAAAATCCAGGCTCTATTTGCAAAGATTTATGTTTCTTTATTTTAAATCCTAGACATAGCTGTGTTTCTTTAGAAAATTTGCGGGACTTGTTTTAAAGTAGATATTTAGCTAAACTTATAAGATGTGTTTTTGTCTAAAAGTCATGTAACATTTGCCGCTATAAACTTTTTAATTCATTTTTATTTTTTGCTGACCTAAAAGTAAAATGTTTCTTTTGGTTATAAGACTCTAGATGTAAAATATTTAAAAACTAAACTTCCACAAAAAAAGTTACTTTTAAAGAGTGACACAGAGAGAGTTTGAGAACCTTTGAATGTGGAACTAATTCCTGTTCTGCATAAATAAGAGGAAATTTACAATTTTTTTTTAACCAAAAACATCTACAAGATTTAAAAGACAATAAAGTATAAAACAATTAGTTTAGTTGTGTGAGGACTTTTTGAATTTAACCCCATCTGGACCCGAGAATCAAAACAAAGCTACAACGTTCTAGTTTATGCTAAAAAAATAGATAGAAATGGTAACCGCAGCTGTAAACCATAAAAGTGGGAGTGGGTCACCTTGGCCTCTGTGCTGGCCTGTGGTTTAGCTGGAAACTGGACCTCTGTGGCTTTGAGGATGGTGTTTTCCTGGAGGATGTCCTGCTGCGACTGATTGTGACCAAACGGCTGCAGGAGTGAAACAAACAGAGTCATCCTCACTCCAGAGCCTTTTACCAAACACATGGAAGACAGCAGGAACGCCAAGTGGTGTACCTTGCGTCCATAGAGGCATTGGAAGAAGATCACCCCCACCGACCACACGTCCACTTTGTTGGAGATCTTAGGTGGTTCTTTCCCCACGACAAAACACTCCGGTGGGAGGTACCTGAACACGTCCAACACAAACACTTTAAAAACCTCATTTACAGACATTTTCATGGAGAGTTCACTTCTTAAATATTCGTCTCAGATTGCAGCCTTTGGCCGTGTTTAGAACAAATACAGCGTCTTACACTCTGTGCAGGGCTTTCATAAGCAATCTCTCTTCGGGCGCAGGAAATCTGCAGCTAATGCAACTAATGATCATTTCAGTTATGAATTAATCAATTATTCTGGCAATTAATCGAATAAAAAAAAACTAATTGGCACATCATGCAGATTTTTCATTTCAGCCTCTTTTATACAAAATTAGCAGATCATTGTAAGACGCAAATATATAAAAATTCCTTTTTAAAATAAGAAAGTAAACATTATTGCCTACAATGCAACAGCAGTCCTGTGTATTTGTAGCAATGGATGCATCTGTAGCCAAAAGAAAAAAAGCTTCTGTCATCAACATGTCTGTTCATGCTCAGCTATTCCTGCTTGACTTAACTTCAATACATTATAGGGTTGAGCTGGTTATTATTTTATTGATTTATCAATTAATAATTGGATAAAATAGGTGCTTAATTTGAGATCATTACAGAATTTGGTGCAACTAAAACTTTGCCACCCGAGGAGTTTTGGGTAGAACATATTTACTGATAAAAAAATATTTTTTTGTTTTAAATCTAAAATGCAAAATGTATATATTTTTTGTAGTTGTTCCTGAATTACTGTTCCGACTGTGTTGTTCTTCCAGCAAATGGCATGTTTTAGAGTCTGTATAATCCAGTTAAGAATGAATCAATTACTAAATTAATTGACAATTATTTCAATAATTACTCTCGATTGAATTGTTTAAGTCCTAACTGGAGAGTGGGTCTCACCAGTAGGTCCCCGCCCCCTGTGATGTCAGGTCCATCCCATCCACGCCATAGTTGTCGTCGTCCATTATCTTGGACAAACCAAAGTCTGTGATCTTGATCTCCCCACACGCGGTACCGTCCACCAGTAAGATGTTCCCTGAGCAGAGAAACCGCAGTCAGACCTGCCGCTCCCGGTCGCTCCGTTCGGCAAAAAAAAAAAAGACACGCGACGCACCTGGTTTGAGGTCGTAGTGGATGATGGGCGGCTTGATCTCGTTGAGGTAGCGCAGGGCGCTGACGATCTGCATGACGATGGAGCGGGCCTCCTTCTCTGACATCAGCTTGTTTTGTTTCAGGTAGAAGTCTAGGTCGTTCCCTTCACAGAACTCGAGGACAGTACAGAACCTGAAACAAAAAAAAGACCAAAACGTGGCTTTAGTCGGAAGAATAAATCTTATTTAAGAGTTGAAAAGCAAACAGCCGTTCAGAAGTGTTTGCAGAGAGTCCGTGTTGTTCCAACTTGTCTGGAAAGACAGGCTCGCTGCAAAACACCAGACATTTGAACTCCTTCACTGTTTGTAGGACAGAAGTCGAGGTCAGGACTTTCTGCTCCTAAAGAAGCATGACGAAAACCAGGGGTGTCCAAACTTTTTGTAATGTAGGCCAAAAGTCAAAAGTACTCCAAAGCCACAAAAAGAATTCTAAAAATACATTGTTTTTTTCCCCCCATTGCTCAACAATAAACTAAACATAACTAATTCAAATTAAAATAGCAAAGAAACATCCAGTTTGCAAATTATTTCAGGCTCAGATGAAAAAACAAAGAGCAATATTCTGCCTGTTCTCAGCAATAACAGGATTTGGGTCACTCTCTCTTGGAAAATGACTGCTGCATCAAGAAAGGTTTAATAAATTACATGAAAGCATATTCTGGTTTGGGTTGCACTAAAAAATGAATACTTTGTGCCTGATATTTATAGAAAATCTATTTTCTATGATAACAATTCAGCATGTTCATACTACCGACATCTCACGACGTATTTGAATACTCTCAGACGTGACCGCTGCTGTAACCCGAGCACACATAAAGCAATCTCAGGATGTTGGAGTGGGCAGAGGTGAACTCACGTGTCGGTGTCCAGGGAGAAATAGTCATACAGCTTGACTATTCTGGGATGGTCCAGCTGCTTGTGTATCCGGTACTCTCTGCATGCATGCCTGTCAAAGTGTGTGCAACAAGAGAAGCGCTCATCTTCCTGAAGTTTAGATACAACATTAGCATGGCGTCCAGCGAGATCGGAATGAAATATGTTCATAAATTACAACCAATCATATGTTTAAACTGCATGCGGCTATTCATACAGAGCCTCAAAATTCAGGTTTATGGAAATTCAAACACTGCCGTCTCAAAGAAATTAATGCTAATTTTGTCATTTTATGTTTTGCTGAATTGAAGACATACATGAGTGGATTTTGTTGTGATGGTTCATCATAAAGCACTACATACTTGTCATCCAAATCAAATTTGACAAGCTTGTTGTGTGCGTGTGTGTATATATAAATATATATACACATATCTCCAGTCTGGATCTGTAGAAAGAACTGGTTTCTGTTCCACCTCACCAAAGCCCCTCCATTCTAAACGCCTCATCCAGTTTCTGTCCGACTCCGTTTCATGCTGCGTTTATGTGAAAGGCTGCAGCGCAGCAAAACGGCTCAACTACACAAATAATTGGGCCTGCAGCTCACGGTTACTTTATTTATCAAATAATCTATTGATTGATTAATATTTCTGACAATCGGATAAAATAAATTTGGCTATTCAGCAGATTTTTTATATAAACCTTTTTACACAATTTTTGAAATGCATTAAATGATGCAAATAATACATTTTTTAATTTTAAAAAATCGTTTTATTGCCTAAAATGCAATGACAGCATTTCTTCAATGTACACTTGATCATTTGTAGCAAAGAATTAATCTGCAGCAAAAAAAAAATACTTCTAACATGAACATTTGAAAGGTCTAGCCATTTGCTTCTAGACTTATCAATACTGTGTAGGGCTACTCTGTTGATTAATTTTGAATTAACTAATCAATTAAAGGTGCTTAGTAAGAGGTTTTTAACATTTTTTTCAGACGTTGAACTAGTGAAGCTAAAATTATGCCACTTGAGTCCTGGGTACAAAATACAAAGATTTTTTTCATTTTTAAAGGCCAAATGCATATATATGGTGTACAAATGTATCTCAGAGTTTGTTGTTCTTTCACAGTAATTATTATTTTATTTTTTTTTGAGTTTGTAAACTTCAGTTAGCAATTTATCGATTAGTAAATTAGTTACAACTTCAATAATCGATTAATCATAATTAATTATTTCAGCCATATTATACATAATTTCCCATCTTAGTCCTGACCAACCTCTTCACCCCTGCTGTAGAAAAGCAGCCCCACCGTGTTTCTTTGAGGTGTGTAGAGAATGGTATGCAGTATTAGTTTTCCTCCAAACCCTAACAAATCCCTCAGGCCTCCACAGAGCAGATTATACTGGTATTAAATTACACACAGGTGATTTTTTTTAAAATCTGGTTGCCTTTTGAGTTTGACTGGCTGCACTGTTTTATTTACAGATTTTTTTTATTAGTGTAAAATTCTAAGCCATATATCCATTTCTCTTTTATGTGCTGCTTTGCGTTTTGTCCATCATATAAAATGTTGTTGTGATGTGACAAAAAGTGGAAAAGTTCAAGGCAGAGCGCTACTGACTGATTGAGCTCGTAACCGTCTGCTGTAAACAGAACAATGTGTGCAGACACCTACTTGTGGTAATTTTCCTTCTTCTCCTCTCTCCAGTTCTTGTTGAGCTGGTGGATTTTTACAGCTGCATAGCGCTGTTCAAACAGGTCAAATGCCTACATGTGACGAAAAAGAACAGACATTTTATATCCAGATGCAATCTCACACGAAAATAAGTCGGCGAAAAAAAAAACAAAAAAAAACAAAAAGATCCCAGCTTTGCAGGCGGTACCTTGTAGACTTCGCTGAAGCCGCCTCGGCCCAACAGGTGCAGCAGCAGGTACCGCTCATTCAGAGTGGGATGGTCTTTGAAACTGAGTGAGGAAGACATTATTAGAAACAAATACAATTTTGCTCTGAAGCTAAATCTGCATCAAAAAGGAACCTGGTGTTATTTCATTAGGTCAGTAGTACTTCTTGGTTTGAACCAGTGTCTTAGCAGCAGCAGACATCAAGATGTCAGAAAATAAAGAAAAGAATAAAGAAAATAAAGAAACTTCAAGCTGCGAGAAAAGAGACGATTTTTGCCATCCTGATTTTGATCTCCGCTAGGTAGCTTTTAGCTCCACTCCTTTATTAGATTTCCTTCTGGGGTCTGATTTCGCTGGATGTGCTGTTCGCTGCAGGTAAAAGATCTCAAGAGCCGAACTACAGCTTTAATTGGTAAAATGTAACTCAGATTCATCATGTGGACACATTTTGAGCAGTTTCCGCTCTATGAACAACTCAATAAAATCTGCTTAAAACTGGAGCATCTAAAACGATTCAAAGAGAATACCACGATTGAACCAAGTCATTTCCAAAACTAGATGAAGGACATTTAACTGTCTAACATATAGTCTAACATTTTACAGAAAAGTTAGATTACATTCAGCGGACTTACGCTGAGCTGTCCTCATTGTTTATCCTCTTCAGCTCCCGGATGTGAAGGTTCCTCACCCGCTCCAACCGCTCCAGCTCCGCCTGGATCTCAGCTTCCTCCTGACCAGACGTAGCAGGAAACGCAGAGAAAATAAAGTTTTAGCTCAGGATTTTTTTGCAGGAATCAAGCGCGTTTTAATTTTGTCATGCAATTAATCGATTTATTGCTCATCGTCACAAGGTATTTAGCTCCACTGTTCTTCCATCAATTCTGAGCTACAAGGGGAAACATACCCAAAGCATGTCTTGCTTTGTTCAGCAAATTGGCAATAAAGTTGAATTTATCCATTTTAGACAAAAAAGAAGCTAGCTAGTTAGCAAGGGTATGCTAGAAGTGAGTTAACCTCAAAAGCCCCACAAAAGAAACCCCCAACATACATATAAAATACACTAGATTAAGTAGTCCAGCTAAGACAAAACTTAAGACCTGTTATTGTTGTATTTAAGGCCAACTTACTTTTAAAAAAATGAATTCAAGACATTTTAAGACCTTAGTTTTAGATGCATCAGTTTAAACCTTTTTAAGGATGTGTGAACACCCTGTATACTGGTGATTCTTCTCCCCACTCTTCTTTAAAGACCAAATTGTGGAGTGGACCATCTTTAGTCAGTCTATATACAGATTCTCCCTCCTGAATTATAGATCTCTGAGACTTTCTGCAACTTTACTCAACAACTGACCTTTTTTAGGTGTCCGAGTCGAAGCTTGAAGATTTCTTCCTGCTCGTGGTACTCAGCGAGGGTGAGTCTGTCGAAACGGGAGAAATCAAGCTGAATTGGGTGACTGAAAAAGAATCAAACGCTCACTAAACATTTTAAAGATTTAATTCAAAACACCCGGTGCATTTTAATTCAGTTCAGACTCTGATGCTCTGCAGCAGAAGGTGTGTGCGATTTTAAGCGAGTATAAATAGTTGACAAGCGGCCGCCGCGTTCTGTACGGTCCGGCATCTTCCCGTTACGGCAGACGGTTATTTCTGTTGACTCACAGCTGGGGCAGGGAGGGCTTGAGGAAGGGATCAGAGTCGTTGCCATTGACCACTTTAGTTTTGCGCTGCTTCGGTTCGGAGGTGGACGCCACCGACAGTGAGGGGGACGCCGGATTCGGCGGTTTCCGCTTTGCCAGCAGCTTCCTCTGCCGCTCAATGTCCTCCCTCTGCTGGTTGATGCTCTCCTGTTGCCTGGGCGACAGAAAAAGCACACGAGATGATAAGTTAGGGTCCAAACAACCCAAAAAAAGAGACAGGCCCATGATCTTGTGAAGCGAAACAAGAGAATTACAACTAAAGCAGAAGCTGAGGTCTTTTGGAAACAATTGTTTTGACAGTAATCCTCACTTGATCAGGTTCTGGAATGCGTATCCGTCGGTCCACTGCTCTGTGTAGGACGCGCCATGTCGGACTGTGGTGAAGTGTCCGAGCCGGAGCCGGTCCCGCATGCTCTTCTCGCGGCTCGACTGTTTTTCCTGGGTACTCTGTTGGACAAAAACAAGACAAGATGAAGGTTTCCCAGCGGCATGAGCCGAGGGAAGATGGCGTTTCTCTTCCAGCTCAAAGAAAACAGAGTTACACACTGAGCAAGCCAACACACCCTCAAAGATCTGTCGCCTTGAAGAACAACGGCAAAAAGTACAACACACACCAAATAAGAAGAGCCTTTCAACATAGACACCTTCAGCATGAACAACAACATTGAATAAATGAAACATTAAACTTGGATACAGCAGTAAGCTATGATGCTTTCCAATAACGTTTATGCAGAAAGTAGTAGAAGAGTTAAGTCACCCTCCCACTTTCTTCAAATTAAAGAAAATTGGTGTCAAAGGTCAAACAGCTAGTCCTCATTTACAAAATACAGTGTCAATCAACTGTGTGCGATGAAGTAAAAAAATATAAAATTAAGTCGCAATGTTAGGAAAATAAAGTCGGAATTAAACGTCTCTATTCATGCAGAACGACTCTATTCCTGTAATGTCACAACTTTATTCTCAAAACATTTGGACTTTATTCTTGTAATTTTATTACATAACTATGCTACATAATTTGTGCCATTTTAATTTTTAAGATTAACAGAAAGGTTTCCAGCGGTTACACACACAAAATTTATACAAATAAGCTTTTTCTGTTTGTGCAGCTAAAATGTTTGTAGCTCAGTTGACTGACACAAAATTAGTTTGATTTCGTAAGTGGGAGCCTGGAGGGGCCCGGTTGACCTTTGATGGTCTCTGGGAACGTTTATTAAATTGACAAGAGGCACAAACAAAACTTTTTGCTGCACAAACGTACTACAAACGTCTGACACCAATTTCGCTTGATTTGAAGGAAGTCGCTCTACCTTCTCTATGAGCAGCTTCTTGCTCATGGTGATGCACTTGTTGAGCCTCTCTTTGTATTTCTCCAGGAGTTTTTGCTGTTCATCGATCTGTCTCCGAAGGTCACAGTTGGCCTGTCACAAAAGAAGACAAGAGGCGCGTCATAAAACCGACCCGATCCCACGTATCAGATCGAAGCCCAGACTGAACCATGACACATACATGTTGTAGGTGGACTTTTATGATCCACCAAGGAAGGATCATTTTAAAAATCACACCCATTACCAAAAGTGATTGTCAGCGTGAAAGTTGCTTTAGATTGCTTTCCTGTATGTTTATGTTATGACACACTTGGGATGTTTTAGACGAGTGCTTCGTCAAAGCTATCTTTGTTGCTAGTCAAAGATGACCTGAGTAAATTATTGTAGAATAATAAAATCAGTATTTGAAAACTATGTTTTATTTTTACTCAGATTATCTTTATCTGGTATCAGGATTTTTTTAAATTATCTGAAACAATTAGGTGTAATAATAAAAAAAAAATTTAAACAACAGTAGAAACCATGCTGAGATGACTGCTTATAAATTCCCAACTTTCCAGGCAAAGTGCTGGGTTTATGAAGCAGCAGAACATGTTTCTGTACATTTATCTGCGTATGATGAAGTGGAAGAACACCGAATCAGAGTTCATACACTTTTCCCGCTGTTAATTGTTAATGTCTTCTGATAGTATTATATATTCTACAACAGAGATAAAATAATCCGAAATATGACATAATGTTACTTTTTAAAAGTCTGAGAAAGTTCTAAAAAAAAAATCTTTAAGAAAATATTCTTGCATTTATTAAAAATAAATAATTTTGGTCCTTCTAACTGACCTAAAACAAGAGACATTTGGTCTGATTTAGCTTCAGACAGTGAGACAGTGTCTTCTTATTATCTTTAAATAGCTGATTTCAACAGTGAATAATACTTTCTAAATTTAGGTTTTTAATAAAACGTTAGATTGCATTGTGTTACAAAACTTTGCAGTTTGAATATCCAACATTTATAAAGAAATCAGACCCTTTCCAAATATTGAAAACACCAAATTGAAATTCAAACATTTTCAAGAATCTCAAGAACCCTGCTACATTTACTGCAGAGACAGAACTCACTCTGAGCAGGTCGTCTATCCGCCCTTCTTTTTTTTCCAGGTCCAGACTCTTGTTGCTCTCCAGGGCAGCAAGCTTGAGGCCCGTCAGCTCCGTCTGCAAGCGCAACATAAACATACTTCTAAGACATCCGCTGGCCCGCAATGACAGAAAGGATGAGAATGATATCAAAACAAAAAGTGTGCTGTGGGTTTTTTTTTTTCTCAAACCTGGACACATTTGCTCAAAGAAGCTTTGAGACTGTGCTCGGCAAAACACAGGCTGGTGGGAGAGGAGCTGTTCTGACGGATCTGCAAACACACACAAGAGAAAAGTTACAACCCTCGCGCACACACCGCACCAGAAATCTCCGGTCCGATTTAACTCTTAGGGAGACGCGTACAATTAAGCCTGGGGCCGACTGCGAGCTCTGTGGGGAGCGACGAGCCGATGGGAGCCCTCTGACCGGACTGGAGCCGTTTCCTCCCTGAAACTTCGCAGAAACCTTAAAATTAACATTCAGCTTCAACTCATCAGGATTCTAGACTAAAAAAAAAACAACAAAAAAAAAAAAAACTGAATTACTCACGTCAAAGAAATCGCTGATCTTGGGCCCACGTGTAGAAGTCTTCCCTGGAAACCAAACAGCAGAATTACATTTATTAATCGATTGTTGAGACGATTAATCGATTAATGCTATATATATGAAAAATAGCACCTTCTGAATATTTGGGGTAAATACACAAGCCTCCTTTAAACACTATTAGAAATATATTAAAAGAAGCAAAAAAAAAAAACAACTCCTTTCCATTTTTAAATAAGAAATTAAACATTACTTAAAATGTAACAACATAACATTCCTTTAATCATTTATAGATTCTTTTTTGCATTACCAATTACTAACTAGGTTGCAAAAGGTGCTTAATATGAGATTTTGTTTTTCTTTTTTTTCTCCGAAGAGTTTTTTAGCAGTGCTGGTGGCTCGCATTGTTTGAGGGTGGACTGACGGGGCGCTGCGGGGGTCGCCGGGCCCGGGGGTCGAGCCCGGGGCGTCCGCGCCGTGGACTGGGGCCTCCAGGCGTGGGGCGTGCTAACCCCCTGCGCCACCACAGCACGCCCCGATATTTTGGTTTTTTTTTAAGAATCTGAACCAGATAAAGCTAAAACTCTGCCACTTGAGTCCTGGGTTAAAATTTTTTACACCTTTTTAAAAAATTTTTTATTAATCTTAAATGCAAAATGTCAATATTTTGTAGTTTTGACTTAATTACTGCTATAAATATCGTTCTTTCATAAAATGATTTTTTTTTTGAGTCTGTATATTCCATTTAGTGATTAATTGATTTCTAAACGAGTTGATGATTAATTCAATAATCGATTAATCGCTTAAACCCTGATACATTTTAAAGGAAGCTGCTGGGTGATTAAGTTAGCGTGAATCCCAGCATCCACGCATACATCCCAACATACCTTGACTGCTCTCAGAATATGTATCGGCTTTCCTCTTCCGGCCCCTGGACGACTCTGAGTGCTTCTTCTCCGGGGTCTGACAAATGATATTTGATGAAAGGAGCAGGAGAAAGAAAAGACAGAAAAAAAAAAACATAAATCCCTTGCGTTTTACCTAACAAAGCAGAGCGCAGTGCAGGGTGTTCAGCAGGAAAGAGCAGCAGGAAGAAAGAGTACATACTGAGTAGGCAGGGGAGCTCCCTCTTTTCAAATCAGAGTTCTAGGAAGAGAAAAGAAGGCGGAGGTGGAGGGAGAGACAGAGCGAAGAGCGGCTGGTGCATAACAACACTTTATGTGTGCGCACATGTTAGAAACTCAGCTTTTGTGTCTTTGCGTGAGAAAGGACGTGCGTGAACGTCGCTGTGTGTGGGGTTTACCTCCGACTCCTTGTCGCTGGATGACCCCAGACTCCCATAGCTGTGGTTTGAGGATTCGTTAGCCAGACCCTACGCAGAGATACGCAGATACACGCACACGCACACACACACACACACGCACACACACACCCACACACACACACACACACAGGTCAGCAGACGGGAGAACAGTCTGTACAGGTGTGTTGTGCAAGCTCAGTGACTTTTACAGAAACGCTCAGAATAGAGAAACCGGGCCTGCTGCGGTCTGACATGCCTGACAGGAATGCAGATTCTTCGTGAGTAGGTGTGTCACTTGGCATTTCTCCCCCAACACATGAACATTTCCAGGAACTTAAGAGTCCTTTTTAGGAAAACGGGAACCTTTAACCTGATTTTCCAGCATGGGGAGCTGGGGCTGGACTTTTATTTCTGGGATTAAAGTAGCTTTAAATTTAGTCTTTTGAATACAGTTTGGATTATGCTGAAGTCATCTGAGTGTTTTGTCTTGAAGTTGATTTTAAGCTAATCGTCACTTCTTACCATTTCATCATAGAGCGTTTAGCGTGAGAAAATGTATTTAAATAAGGCTTGAGCGCCTAAAATGAAAAAGAGTAATCTCTAGTAATGCACAAATCGATTTATATGTGATCGAAATCTGTAATTTTTTCTCCTGTTAGCTTTAATCAGTGAGCTACAAGTATTTATTTATTTTTTTTTTCCCCACCATTCATTAAATGCACCAAAAGTGGAGATTATTTTATTACGGCTTCATTTTTAATTGAGCTGATGTTTGTTACAAGAGATGCACGAATCAGAATGCTCAAACTGATTTCAGATTTTTTTTTTTTTTTTTTGTTGCAAAATTTAGAGCTGCAGCGTGATCACTTGTCAAAAACTATAACACAGTGATATAAGAAGAAAAAACAGGACAGCATATTAAATGCTGCTCTAGCCATCATACTGTGGGTGGTCATTATTGATATTCAGAGGAGACATTATGTCACACCGTGTCTGTGAGAGTCGTCAGTGTTTCACTAATTTAAAACAAAGACAAAATGATTATAGGGTTGACATTTTAAAACTGTCTTTAGCATCTTATATTAGCGATTAGAGTCAGTGTGGCAGAAATGTGCAGTTTTACTGTAGTACATTCTGCCTTCTAGCTCATTTTTCTTTTTATTACTTTTTACTCTCTATAACAAACTATTTAACATCTTATACCATGGAAAATACACTCACTAACAGCATCAAAACTAGGGCTGCAACTAATGATTACTGCAGAAATCTATTATTCTATCAATTATTTTGAATTAACTGGATAAAATATTGGTGCATTTTACAGATGATTTAGTTAACAATACTAATACTTTTTGTTCAAACAATGAAAATACACAATTCAACCTATTTTTAAAATAAGAAAATAAATATTTAAAGTTAAATTAGGCCACTTGAGTTTTACATAGAACATATTTACACAATAAATGTTTTCATCTTAAATACAAAATGTAGATTTTATTATTTTTTTTCTACAGTTTTGGTAATTAATTACTGCTCTGAATATTTTGGGGGGTTTCCCAGCAAATTGCCTTTATTTGGAGTCTGTATTAATCGATTACAAAATTAGTCAGCGGAAAACCAGTCACCGGCCGATTCTTTTTTTTGATTCTCTATTTGTTACATCCGTATGAGGAATCTAAACATACTGAATACATATCAGCTCATAAGCGGTTTTCAGAAAGAAAAACAAAAATCAGACCGTGTAGCTCAAATCGCAGAAAAAAAGAAAAGAAAAGAGAATCGGTACCGGTCAGTCAGCTTGATCAGTGCAAAATCGAGGATTTAGTTTAGGTTCTTTTAAAAAAATTTTTTTTTTTTTTTTTTTTGGGGCATGGGGTGGCCATTACCTTTGCACCTCCACTGGCGCTTCCAGTGCTGCCTCCCGTATTGCCGCTGACAGCTCCTGTAAACCTGGCCTCCAGCAGCTCCTGTCTCCTGGGGTCCAAGCTGTGCAGCTCCTCCATCGCTCCTGTTATAAAAGCACACAGGTGTTGCCATTTAAGTCAATTCAGTGACCCACATACACACATCAAAAATACAATAGAAAATCAACTCAAGATGGACCTGAAAATGTCAACAGTAGGAAGTAAACGTAGAAAAATAAAAACCAAATAGATGGAGCTAATATGAAGGTGGTCCTTTTAAAAAAAAAAGAAGAAGAATGCGTGTGGTGAAAGGTGCAGCAGATTAGTGTCAGAGCATTTCCAAACTGAGCAGAAAGGTCACGCTAGCGCTGGGAAGTCAGGAAGCGAAAAGGCGAGAGTGGGTGAAGTCAGCCTTCCACTCTGTCCACACAAAAATTTTCCACCAGCTAACCCACGGTATCATCACACCGAGCAGTCAAAACAACAGCTCCGCACAAGACACTGACATTTATGCATTCGGAGACTCGAGAACAGCAGAGTAACAGCTGGACAATTTGAACTATGTTAACTTAAACTTAAAGAAAAAAAGCATAAAGCAAAAACAACAAGGCCTTTCACAGCATGTCTAATTAAAATGCTACATGTGTGCATCAGTGGCGCTTACACTGCTAAAAAATAAATAAATAAAGGCTATTCCAGCTAAGCAAAAGCCCAGATATACCTTTAAACAAATTAATCATAATAATAATTACAATCATCAGTGGTGAGTTGTATTCCAGACACACAGTTATGTTTGGCCTGTCACATGTAGAAAGAAACCCATGTGTGCCTGTATGGCTTTGATCTGGTACAACCAGTTTCCACACAGAGGAGAGGTAAAACAGCTGCTCTGCTCCCTACTGCTCCAAGTGTTTGTTTCCTTATTGGACATTTCCAGGCTGTCATCTTTACACAGCTACTGGCACTGGGGCAGGCCTTAAAAGGCATAATGGAGATTATGAAACCCTTATGAAGCACGTAGCAGAGGTTACCCTCGGACAGAATAGAAAGTGATTTGGGGGTTGATTGAAATGCAAAGGAGCTCGAAGCTTCATACTGCTTCGCTGTTGTTGGGTTGTTTTTTTTCCGTCGAGGTACAGCATGTCACTCAAACAGTTTTGAGAAAAAGCATAAAACATTTCTTATAAATCAACTTGTCAACACTACAAAAGCTCTGAATATTTTAACGTTGCAGATCGTGTCCCTTATTACTAATGGATCAGGCTGCAACGTTAAAACCAGCTGTTGCCACTTATCACGGTTTATCCATCCACACTCTCTAGGAGTAAATTACTTTCTCTCCCCTCCTAACTCCTCCAAACACACACACAAAAAAATCATCGAAAAACAAGGCGGAGAAAAATACAGATGCATCCACACACAAAAAAAACTAGTTGTAAAGTAACATTTGCGGCCTGTTGTCCTGTTAATAATGATAATACTCAGGGACGTGCAGAACTATGCATTAATAGATGCATGCACAGTTTACGTTGTTTATCTACAAAGTGACAGGAGGCAAATGATACTAAGTGCAACACTGATACGGCTTCAACCTGGAAGCTACACAAACAAGTCAACAAGCTAGCTGCAGCCTTTGAGAAAACATGGTGATTTAGCTCGCTGCTACTTAGAGCTGGCACTAAACTGAACTGACAGCTGACGTTTGGCTTCCAATTCACGGCATCAGTGAACTTGACATCCATTTTTTTTCTCTCTTCTTCTTCTTCTTCTTTTCCCCCCTCAGCTAAACGTTAGCTTCCCAACCACCGAAATGGCCTCCGTCTCACGATAAAAATGACACCTTTTCATTAAAACGGGAGCGGGTCAAGCCCTCGGCGAGGCGTTTCAGTACCTTCCTTGCTCTTCGCGGTCGCCGTTATGTGTTGTTGAGAAATCGTAGGGGACGAGGAGAGCTGCGACCAAGATGGCGTCGCCTCCAAACTTCCACCACCACTTCCACTGTTACTTTGGACACTCATGAAGCCACTTTACCGCCGAGAGGAGCCAGAGCACACACTGCCGTTTGCGGAAATCTCGAACTTATCTCGTTCATCGTTTTTTTTTTTTTTTTTTTTTTTTGGCACCTGCCGCAGCCAAACACAACGGCGGAAAAAAAAAAAAAAAAACCTGGGAGAGGAGTAAAAGGGGGAGAGATGTCAGTCCCGTCGTCGTCGCCGCTTAGACGTCTCGCATGTTGTCGCCCCAGAGGGTCCTGCGGGGGAGCGGCTTCTTGACACGGATCCAGTGTAACCTTTGCATGATGACCGCACGGCGCGCGCCTGTCAGCATCCAGTTCGCGAGCGGAGCTTTGATTCCGGCGTCGGTAGGCGAGGCTATCGCGAGGCTGGCGGCGCTGTGAGCGAGCGAGCGCGAGAGCAGGGCAAAACAGACACTGATCTGGGATCGTTTTACCCTCCTCAGCACGAGCGCTGGGTTCACCGGAAGCCGCCGCTCCGCGTCGACCTGGGAACAGTTTTTTTGTTAGGCTCCAACAACAAACAATCCCGACAACAAAAAAAAAAAAAAAAAAAAAAAAAAAAATGGCTGAAAGTTGTTGTCCGCATCCAGAGCAGGAAGGGAGAAGCCGCACATTTACATTTAATCTACAACAGCGAATTATTTTAATGTATATTAAAACAGACCGGCGCTCTGCTTTTAAAGTGCCTTTTGAACAAGACGCACGTTTTAAGTTGACATGAGTTTGTGCTTGTATGTGTTTGACTGGGCTGTGGTCTCTAGTAGAAGTAGAAGTTGCAGGGAGGGGATGGTGGTGGGGGGTGCAGGTGGGAGGATAGTGATGTGGTCTGGGCTCTAAGGTGTTTTGTTCCAAATTTGGTGCAGTGCATCAAAATGCCTTTGCCATCTTGTAGGGCATCACACACATACAGTCTTTCCTTTACTTTAAGCGTGCAACTTGTCCTACTTCTTCAGCCCTTTTGCACCCGATGACATATTTTACTCTCTATAAATGTTTCTTCTTTTTTTTTTTCATGGGAGGGGGAAAAAACTTGCACTTAAAAACTTTATTAAGTGTACTAAAGACCACCATTCCAGACTGAAGTTAATTACGCTGTAAAGGGGCTTGTTATCTCTCAGCCTTGCAGTCAGATTGCATCAACACACCAGGGTACCAACAATCACATTGCACTTCATATGCACCTGCTCATGGTAACATGATTTTTATTTTTTTTTTGTGCCAAGGTTTCCATAGTAACTGCAAAAGGTTAGACCGGCTATGAAGATGATTGTATAAGCAGTCTATATGCCACTCATTTATAGCATGGTGCCAAACACACACCATGTGTGTATGTGGTTCTGTGAAACCTGTGCAGCTTTCTAAGAAAAGCAGTAACTGGTGATCAATATTTTAACAAGCTGTCAGGAGATTCCGAGAGTCAAAATGCAGGACTGGAAAGTTGTTGTGTTGGCTTGAGATTTCGAAAACTTTCTTCAGCCAAGAAGCACAGCTGCAAGTTAAGAAAAAAAGAAGAATCAGGAAAAAAATAATCTTGGAATGTAAAGCAAAATGTTTCCTCAAACACTTAAAAATGGTAATTCTACATCCAGTTGCAATATTGTTATATTTTATTTTCCACTTTCTGTTTTTTTATCAGCTAATTAATTTTACTGGATAAAATTCAGAATATTGCTGTCATAAAAAAAAATGAATAAGGAGAAAATAAGCCATTACATTTTTTTTGATTTGGATGTTGCTTAAACACATTTGCAACGGTTAGTTTAAAGATTATGCATGCTTTGCAAAATACAAGACATTGCAGGGAGTTCATTACCGTGACCAGGATTCAACTCAGAATATCCCGTGCAACCTGGAAAAAGCCTGCTAAATTAATATCATATGCTATATAAAGCTGACAGCACCCACAACATTTATTGGCAAAAGAAAAGATGTGTGAACAAGCCTTATGATAAAACATTTTGCTATGGCAAAGGCCTTTGTTAAAAAATCCAATAATTTAAAATACATTTATTCAGGCCGCATGTCAAGCTAAGAAATAACATATTTACATATTTTTTACTAAATCACTGGCAATTATTGGAACTATAACAGTTTCTATCAAATAAACATAACTAAACCGTGAATGTGTTTACTAACTTTTGATTAGAATTAGTATATAAATATACTAATTTATATTCAGTTAATTAGTACTTTACCAGACAAGCTTTTTTCAAGCTTTTATTTCTGTTTATTATTTTCCACTTTCCTCAGATATCTCTGGGTAGGTAAGTAGATTCAGGATAAATTTAGCTCCTGTCTGAATGAAAATATTTTTCAGACGAAATCTACCGAGGTTATGAATACAGTCGCTTAACTGATGTGACTAAAGTGACATCAGTCACTTTAGTCGACGTTCACCGATCATGAACTGCACCCAAGAGTTGTCATTAACTCCGCTGTCCACGATTTTGCATGTGATTTGTGCTTTAAAACGTCTCCGTTCTGAGTCATTCAACACAGCTGAATGGGTCATTTTAATATTTACAAAAATTAATTCAAGCAAAGACATTAACTGGAGCTGGAACATGTATTCAACTACCCCCCCCCAAAAAAACTATTATTTTTGACTCGAGTTAAGACTCAGTAGAGCCACATGTATCTAACTTTCTTCATCTTAATCTAAGTTCAAACTTTGCAAAAGGGCAACATTTGTGTATCCAGTAAAGAAAAACAAACAAAAAAACCCACAAACAGTGCACAGAGACATTTGAATATCACTATTCTTTTAATAGGGGCAAGATTTATAATGGACAGCATTATCATTTATTGTTTACAAATTCATAAACTTAAAGATACTGAAGAACAGTGCGTGGAAATCTGAGCGGCTCAGCGTGAAGCCTCAGGGAAACATGTTGTTCTTCGGTCGAGAGATCATCTTCTGCTCCTCGTACATCCTCACATACGACTTGACGAGGTCCTCTATCGTCCCGGCCTGAGGTGGGAAGAAATGGCCGGTATGAATAAACGTTGATACTTGACCTTATTTAAATCTGCATTTAACCCCGGCCCACTCACCTGTGGGGTTGCACACACGAAGTTGATGCCCTTCACCAGGGTGCGGATGGTCATCTGGAAAATGTTGCCCGTGCTGCTGTAGTCTGTGATGCGGTTGAACGGGTGCATCACTTGCAGCTCCTGAAATGTTAGAAGAATTGTGCGTTCATGTAGATAAAAAAAAGAATAAAAACAAACAGTAGCGACAGAAGTCGTTCATTAAAAAAGGATTATATACAGGGACTTTAAAGGGAAAGTATTATGTAGTTTCTAGGCATGTAGTGCTATTTTATAACACAATAAAGTAACTATGTTAGCTTCAGTTGTGATAAAAATGACGTAAAAGAAATTTGACGCTCTAGTTTAATGCCTTGAAATTGGTCCTCTGTGCCTTTAAGAAACTCCTGCTCTTTCCGAAACTCCGCCTTCAGGAAGTCGTCACATCATTGCTTCTCTATTAACCCTTTAGCAACGTCTTTACCAGTATTTCGCTTATAAGTAGCTTGTATAATGAATTTAGCAGGCATACAGTTCCACCAGGTGTTTGCTAATTTCTGCTGGCTAGTCTGCAGGAGCAGAGTGGGGGCGATAAAAGGATTTCACAAAAAATCAAGGCAACACTCCAGGTATGTTTTTGATGAGGGAATAACATTATAACATGATGTACACCTCAAAAAAGTCGATTTTATATAACACTGCCCCTTTAAAAATATTTCAACCCCGTTTATTTTTTATCATCTTGTCACATTCTTTCCATAAATTTAGCAGTTTTTAGGGAGTTTATATGATAGACCAACACATGGCTGCACAGTATTGTGAAACTAAAAGAAAATAAAATATGATTTTTAAATATTTTTGTTAAACCGCTTTGTGCTGCAGGCTCCATGTCATTTGTTATATTTCTATAAAAGCTTTTCTACAGCCAGACGCAGAAGTTTTTACCACATTTGTGCATAATTAGCTCGAGCTCAGTAGATAATTAGTAAGTGGGAACTTTTTTTTTTTTTTTTTTTTTTTACTTTCCAGTTGAGGTATTCTCTTCCAGGTTAAGAATGGCTAATTAGGTACATCATGATTTATACTGAATGTAAATTTGTGCCACAGAGTAAAAATTCTTATAAAACATCACATTATCTTCCATCATATAATATACAATCTGCACTAATCTGCATAAATACTAACAATAGTCAACAGTTATTTGGCATACCTTTGTTTTGGGGTCAATTAGGCTAACACCTTTCTTGCTGACCGTAAACCAGAGTATATTCGGGTACCCTGGCTCACAAGTTTGCTGCAGAAAAAAATATATAAATAAATAAATAAAAATAAATAAATAAATAAAAAAGATGTTTCCTTGGCTTCAGAATGTCATTGCCGCTCCATCTCCTGTAACTCACTTTAACGTCAAAGAAGGAGCAGCCAAAGTTTGGCCAGCTCGAAATGGCTCTCAGGAAGGCAATTTTGGCCTCTTGCACCGTCATGCCGCTCTGCTTGTTATACGACGAGATGATGTGCTGAAGGCAGACATGAGAACAATACGTTTGGAATCATTGACTCTTAAACGTGAGGCTGATTTCCCCCCGTTGTTCTTTGATTTTGATTTTTTAAAATTTTTTTATTTAAAGAAAAACATCATTATCCGTATAGTCCCTTTTTTACCTTCTTCCACTCTTCAGGCTGCATCATTTGTACTTTGTCGACAGGAACCAGCTCGTTCAGCATTCTAGGGATCATGACAAACTGGGATCTGTCTGAGTCCACGGCCACTCTGAACAGGAGCCCACCCAGATTAAACATGTCCTCTTTGGTGCAGGTGTGATATCCCCGCAGGTACTTAGGCACCTCCTGTGAGGAAAAACAGGAAATGTTTTAGAATCACGGTGCATCCCAAACATACGACGGCTTATCAGGGCCATGGTAGAAAGAAAGGAATACAGGGAGGAGTACATTTCTTCCCAAAAAATCTGAAATTTGCAAGAAAAAAAATGAGCACGTTTCTGAGTTTGAAAAAAATATTTTAGTTTGATCTCAGACATTTCATAGAGAAAAAACAAGAAAAATTCCAAGTTTGCAGAGGAAAAAAATTCTAGGAAGAACCCTGAAATTTTAAGATTAATCTCAGAAAATTTCTAGAAAAACATTGATATTTCCAAGTTTCAAAAGTCACAAGATTTTTTCCTAGACAATTATAGACATGAATCTCAAAATGTCAGAGCTTTTTCTAGAAAATTTTCAACTTTTAGATTAATCTAAAAATTTCTCAAAGTTATGATTTTTCAAACTCAGAAATTTCCAAGTTTTTTTTTTTTTAAATTTCTGACTGATCTCAAAATTTCTGAAATTTTCCAAGAAAATGTTGACTTTTTCAACTGCGTTAAATTTTGAGATAAATCTCAACATTTGTGATTCTCTGGCAGAAACTTACTCTTCCTTTTTTGCTTTTTTTTTTCCTGCAATGGCCCTAATACGCCGTCCTACAAACACGAGTAAAAACCCAGGCAACAAACTGCAATAAATACCTGCGGGTAATGGAAAGTGAGATCTGCGATGAGATCTTTTCCTGGGATCACGTTAAACCAGAGCTTCCTTCTGTAGACCACCAGGAGCGGCGCATTGGACTGAGTGACTGTGAAGCGAGATTTGAATTATGAACATAAAAAACCGCCAACGCAGGTAAAAAAAGTTGTCTCGACATTTTCCATTTTATTCTTTGCTCAATAAATATGAATTATTTATCTAGCAACTAAAAGAAATCTGCCATAACTATAACTACACAACTCAAATACACAAAAAATACACAACTTATTCAAATCCACAGCACTTCATCGTAACGGTTTTCAAATTTCTTTTAAACACAGAAAGACATTTACCTTCTTTCACTTTTTTTCCTTTCTTAGTAACATCTGGAGGTTGCCTTAGACTGTCAAAGAAATACTTGTCCTCATCCAGGCTCATCATCTGCAACACGGCGAACAGGAGAGGACCGTTTTTATCTTTCAGAAGACTGTTGCTGACGTACTGTTTCACAAATCTTGCGCAGCATGCAACACAAAAGGCGAAAAAAACCAAACTTCCCTTTACATTACTTGGTGCAACCGGAAAGTGTTCACTAAGTGTCGCTTTTATTGCAGTATTCTAATTTCTATTGTGATCGCCTTCGTCAAAATTCTTCACACTAATACCTCACTAAAAAGCAAACATGGAGAAGCAGCTTTCAACTTCTATCACCACAAATCTGCATTGATTAGTAGTAAATGACACATTGATTAAAACATCTGATGTGTATTGCTCAATGATTTTGATAATTAGACAAAATGTAAAATAAAAATGGACTTATTTCTTGTACTGGCTGACTTTTGAGATTCATTTAAAACAATTGTAATGTAACAACGTGGAAAAAAGTCGAAGCGCTGTGAATATTAAAAGTGAGGCAATATCACCTTACATCTGCAGAGCTTAACACTTCACACTTCAACCACAAACCTCTATGTGATTTATTACAGGGAGTTTATTTGCAATGATACTTGAAGTGCAAGTGAAGGGGTGTTTGTATGTTTTTTTGAAACTTTTTATAAGAGTGATATTTTTTTACAAAATATTTCAGCTGCCCGGTTGAGAAAATTGCCTGAACTGCATTTAATTTAGGGTGAATAAAAGAATAAATTTTGAACATAAAAGTTGAAAGTCGTGCTACTTACTCCATCAAATTTAATCTTAGTAAAATACATTCAACTTTATAGCTTTAAATCAACAAAATTATATATGTAAATAAATAAATAAATTCTCGATCACAGTTGTCGCCCAGCCGCACCTTTTGCGTCACTTTCATGTACAGGCCGTATCCCTCCGCTGAGCTCAGCGACACCTGGGCGGCGATGCTGTGGCGCAGCTCCCTGTTCGTGATGGTGGAGGAAACCTCGACCAGCTGTGAGGAATCACAGGACAATGTCACAGCTCAGACTTCAACGAGAGACACGGTTTTGTCAACTTCCCTCGTTCGATTTCGAGCTGAGACTCTCTCCTGTGTTTGTGGTAAGCACTGTATGTAGGTGAGCAACGCCGTGAAGACTTACGAAAGCCACACGTTTCCTGTTTTCAGGCTGAGTGAAGCCGATGCGCTGAGGGACATCTTTTCATTTGCAGCACAAACATTTGTTTATACAGGTGTTTAAATAAAAAAAAAAAAAAGGGGTGATAGAAAATGTTGCAGTTGTAATAAAAAGAAAGTACATCCTTATTCCAGGAGTTTGTGTCTCTGTGTCTGTTCCTCACCAGGATTTCACATATATATATATATATATTTTTTTTTTTTTAAGGGGCAGTATTATGTGTTATTATTATTTTATAACACAAGTATGTTACCTTAAGTTGTTATAAAAATGCTGTATATATTAAATATGACTTAAAAGAAAATTTACTCCACAATTTAACACGTTGAAATTGAGCCTTTGTGTCTTTAAGAAACTCCTGCTCTTTCTGAAACTCCGCCTTCAGAAAGTCACCACGACATTGCTCCTCTATTAATCCTTTAACAGCCTTTTTATGAGCGTTGAGCGAAGTAGTCCCCATAATGAGCTCAGGAGGTGTTTGCTCATTTCTGCTGGCTAGTCTGAAGGAGCTGAGTTGGGGAGTCACAGGGAAGAGTTGCTCTGTGAAGTGGAAGCTCGGAAACTGCAGGAGGAACTTCGTCTGAAAGGCGGGGCTAAGTCCACCCAGGTGTTTTGAACAGTTGAATGGTTGCCCCAGGAGAAGATTTCTCAAACGTGCATGAAAGAATCAAGTCAACACTCCAGGTATGTTTTTGATGAGGGAATAAGATTTTACATAATACTGCCCCTTTAAAACATGAAGCATAAAAACCACTAAAAATCTCACCAAGTAATTATTTACTTAAGAATATTTCGAAATGAAAACATTACTTTTGTAAGGACCACTGGTCAGCTGGCAATGACCAGATCCTCTTTATCATGCATAGAAATAATTCAATTACATACATGTACTTTCTTTTCATATATATATACTGTCAAGGTTTCCATTAAGCTGATCTTGTATCAACGTGATTCCATAAAAATTACACCAGCAACAACATGTTTACTAAAACAACAGAGTTCAAACTAAGAAGACATACTTTTAGTTTTTAATCTAAATCAAAAAATGAAGAAAATCTCCTTTATAAATGATGACATAATCCGCTGACACCGAGCCACATTTCTGAGAAGTAAATGATGTTGGTTCTTACAGCATCTGTGTCATTTGGAAAGTGGACTTTGTAGAAGATCTGAGTGCTGTTCTGCTGGATGGCCTCCACCTCTGCTTGATGGGGAGGAAGTGTCCTGGGCTCTTTACTGAAGGGGCGAAAACACTTAGATGAGTTAATCTGACAAAACAGAATGTCTCAGCAGATAAATGGAAGCAAAGTAAGAGCATAAACCAGCTTTTGGCTAAATCACCATTGGTAAAACACAAATAGAAACCAGTAAAACAGTCAGCAGTTTCAGGAAGGATTTGACTCTTCTGCTGGCTAGTCTGAAGGAATATCAATTACTTTTAATTTATTCTTCCTGTACATTGTTTTATTATCCTTTAGAGATAGTGTCTATCAGAAACATTTCTTGTTTGAAAGAAAATAATTTGAAATATAAAAAACTGACAGGGGTTTGACTACTTTTAAATTTCGGACAAAAGCAGAGGAAAACATTTAAAAACATACTTCACAACCCCAGACTCATATATTATCTAGCTAGCTGGATAATATATGTCTAGCTAGCTATGTACCTACCAAGCTATGTAAGAATATAGTTACCTACCTACAGCTACTTAGCTAGCTATATAGCTAGATAGCAAGACAGGTAGCTCAATAAACTAGTCCTTAGTCATCTTAAACCTTTCTGTCATGAAATCATTTTGTTTTAGCTGGCAGGTTGTGTCTAGATTTGAAAATGATTTGTGCAGTTTTGTAATACGAAGTCCACCAACAAGACAATTATTTAGAAAATAGAATGTTAGCATGTTCCAAAATCCAAACATGGTAGAGTCAGTGAGGTATGGGCTTGATTACCACTCTGTGTCTGGTTAGTCTGCAGACCAGGTAAAAATCCCGGACTGTTTTTTCTTTTTCTGAAAGAGGGGGATGTTTGTTGTCAAAATGCTGATTTCCTCAATGGAAATTTGTTTTGTCACACTTTGTTTGTTACTTTTTACTATTTTTTTTACTTTTTTGTTTTTAAACAGATGTGATCTCTGGTGGTTTTTGATGCATTTAAGTTGTAAAGGTTTTTTTTTTGTACCAAAATAAAGTGAGAGGATATAAACGGCTATTTATCCTTCATCACACATTATCCCGAGGCTGACCTGGAAAAATCCTGAAACCTCTGTAAGCAGCCGGCAGCCAGTGGGTCCCTGGGCCGTGACTCCAGGAAGCGCTGCGCGTGTGCCCTTAATCTGGGACCAGGCGGGAACAAGCCTGTGCACATCCACATCAGCTGCCACCCACGATCCACGCTCATCCTGATGGGTCAGACGGAGAAGGCAAGCCACAAATGCAAAAGATTAAATGCGTTAACTTTTTAGTTTATGAAGCTATTTTAAAAAATGTAAAAAAAAAATTTTTATCCGGTTTGTATCAACTGAGGAACACCTGCTGCTATTGGTGGTCATCTGTCTCATTATCTGGCAGTAGATTTCATCTTGCAGCTCCTCATGCTTAGTGGCTGAACCGAAGATCTGGTCAGTCAGCTCCGTGGGACTTCGAGATTGTTTGATGGGGTAGTCGCCCATGTACTTCAAGATGGGTAGAAGACTGGGTCAAGGACTCACACTGTCCGTGTTTATAAGTCTAAGGTATTGTTCCGTGGGAAACAATTCATAAAACAAAATACGCTCACGCAGTGCTGACCCTTAATGCCTGAAAAAATAAGCATATTATTTTTCAGAGGATATCAATGAAGGCGTTGCAGGCCATGTTGCTGAGATCTGGATTGTTAAGCAAAGTCTTCAAGAGCGGCTGTTTGATGGGCTCCTTGGAGAAAATCCACAGCTTCTCCTTGTTGGCGCCCTTGGCACCACGGCCGCCGCCTTTACCGACTGATCTGAGAGGAAGGCGAAATGGTGTCAGCAGGTCAGCAGAATCATGCAGAGATTCTCTGAAACACATGGATGCTACTCATTTTTGTGTCAAAGTGAGTGATCGATTTTTAAATTTTTTTATCAGAACAAGCTCAACTTTGTAAGTGTGAAATATAAATATGCACGCAATTGTGATTCTTTTTTAATAAACTGTTTTATTGTCTCAAACCAAACATGTCCAAAAACTCTCAGCTTTCCAGCTTTTTATATTCAAGAAAGTTTAATAGAAATTCTAAACGTTAATTTATAAATCTTCCTCTTTAGTTGAAGAAAGGCAGTTTGGTTTGGTTAACCTGTATTATGTTACATTAACACATTAAAAACATTCAGATTAAAAGTATGCATCAACGTGAACAGATTCAGCCAATATTCCAGCCTTTTTATCTGTTGATGGATATTTTAAATTTTAAATTTAAACCCATAGAGTTTACATTAAATTTACCGCAGGGGGAGATGAAAGACAAAAAAAAAAAAAAATCTGCCTTGTTACCTGAAATTCTCAAGAGCAAACTCCTTCAAAGAAACGGGAGCCACCGTCTCTTCGACCAGAGGGACGATGGTTGGGACGGAGGCTTTCCGCTGCTTCGGGCTGAGCATGTTCTGTGGAGGGGGAGAGGAAGCGGATCGGTTTCAGCACACAGGCAGAGTCATATGACGCAGAGTGCCCAACACTCCCAGTGAGGTTATGATAATAGGTAGAATTTCATCACGGGTTTTCTAGTCTGCAGCCGATGTAAAGAGTTGGATGAAGTTCTGATTTACATCCAGGGAGGCTTACTTTGCCGTGTGAAATCTTGCTGTCTATATATTGCCAGAAAGACAATTTTGTAAAGGAATAACCAAATTGGTGAAGGTTACTTTACCAGCATGTCCTCAGCGGGTTCGGTCAGAGTCGGTAGAAACTCCATTTTGTCCTTGTAAACCACTCCGCTGCTTTTGGTCCTCTGGTTGACAGCTCTGATCAAGTTGCTATCTGGAGGATAGCCGTCTTTTTCCACCAACAGCAGGTCGCCCCGCTTACAGATGAGGTAGATGGGATCGTCTGTGGACGGACACGAGAACGTTGGAGTTCGGAGATCGAATCGGTCAACCCGAAACGTCCCGTGGGAATTACAGACGCCGCACCTTGTTTGGGGACGTCCTGCTGAACCATAGCGTACACGGAGCGCTGTTTCAGCCCATCCACGTTGTACTGCATCATCTTGGCCATGTCCGCCCCGTCCTGGCACCTCAGGGTGTACTGTCCTCTGAGCGTGTCCATGCTCACCGACTGGTGGCTGTTGCTAAACGCGTCAAAAACGGCAAAGTTTTTTTTTTAAAAAGCACACAAAGAAAAACGTCCCGCAGAGATAGAGATTTACCTCGCCATCTGGACTTTCTTCACCTCTACGTAGGGAATCTCCAGCAGGAGCTTCTCCCTTCTCTCCATGAAGACGATGCTTTTCCAGTTTACGGCCACAAAAAATCTGCTTTTGGGCAGCGGGGGTCCTGCGGATGAAAGGCAGGATGTGAAATGTTACTATTAGCAATTGTAAATGTCTGTGGAGTTTGCAGTGAAGAGGTCAGAGGTAATTTTGTAGGAGCTGCAGGGATCCACGCTGCAAAAACATAATCTTACCATATTTATTTTGTCTAGTTTCTAGTGCACTAGAAATGAGACAAAAATAACTTACAAGTAACTTTTCATCAAAAATTTAGGAACTTGTTGAAAGTAAATAATTCCTTAATATTGATGGAAAAGTACTAACTGTAAATGAAATAATCTGCAGGTGGAACAAGACATTTTAACTTATAATATGGGAAAAATGTTTGGTTCCACTGGGGGATTATTTCACCAACAACTACAACTTTTTAATCAATATGAAGAAATTGTTGACTTAAAACAAGTTTCTATTTCTTGCTGGAAAGTGACTTGTAAGTTAATTTTGTCAAGTGGTTCAAGTAGTAGTACAAGCCAGACCAAAAACACTTGTTGAGATTTAGTGTTTTTATATCGAAGCGTTGTCATGTGTTTATAATGGCCCAGTTAAAGTGCAAGCTAATTTTGTAATAAGAAAAATGTCTGGATTTGCAGAGAGAGAATCTAAAACATGTGCTCTTGGTTTTATTCACATATATTTGAAAGTTTATAATGAGCATTATAGGCAGGAGATGTACAGTAAGTACTGATTGCTCCTTTCAATTTGTTATAATTTTTCATTTTACATAAATTGCTTTTATGTTTCACCCAGCAAAAGATGATCTCACTGATCTCACTTTTGTGGAAATGACAATCCTCCAATTTTCCCGTTATGTAACAGTTGGAAGATGGCAAAATGAGGAGGGTTATAAATACCTCTGGAAGGCGCTATATGAGAGAAAATATGTTCTGTACTGTATTGTAATTTTGCTTGTATGATGCTTCGAGCTGCGTCTTTGACAGGGCGAGTTACGTCGACCGACCTGATGTCATTGTGACTTCGTAAAGCTTGGAAAAGTCGAGCGGCCAGTTCTGCCGGGCGATGTCCACTACGTCTCCTTTCACCTTTTCTGCCAGCAGTCTCCCGTTGTTATAGCTCTCCTACAAGAACCAAAGTCTGAGCTCAGCTCATATCAGACTGATTACGTGGATTTCACTGCAACATTCAGACTGCTGCTCTGTCTTTTACCTTCGAGAGTTCTTCCGTGATGAGATCAATCCACATCGTCATGGATCTGCTCTCGATCCGCGTGGTTGTGATGCACTCCTGGACCACACTCCGCACCCTCTCTGTGGTGGGCTCCTGGGAGCCATACCGGAGAAAGTAGTGCATCGCAGCCAGCTGGACGTATTCGTCCTCCTGAGACATGCACAACGGTTTTATTGTGTTACGTAATCTATTAATTTACTTCTTTAAGTCTGTGAGGAAAATATCAATAAATATGGCACTTCTTTCTTTAAAGCGGCAAAAACAAAGTGAATATTTCCTTTTCAACACAAGTCTGATGTCTAACTTTTCTCATTTTATCAACCACAAATGTCAATGTATCCATTGTAAAGTGGAAGGATACATAGTTGTCAAACTTTTTGCAAAGCATTCAGCCTGATTTACTCCCCTAAGTAAAATCAAGAGCCACTGTTTGCTTTTAAAAGTCACTTCATTTATAAATGGAGTTCAACTGTATGTAATTCAATCTCAGTATAATACCATTAACATTTGTTAGAACATTTGTGAACGAACAGCAGCCAGGTCTGCCAAGGAACACAGGAGACAGGTCAGGGATAATGGCAGTAATTTGGAGCAGACTTGGGTCATAAAACAAAATCTCAGGCTGTGAATATTTATAGATACAGTTAACCAGAAAACGGATTATGGCAAAACTGTAAACCAAGAGACCCATAGTAACCAATTCTTGCCGTACCAAGTCACTCATTTTCATGACTTGGATCATATGTCTTTGACTTAGGTCATCCTGTCCAAGCAACTTTAAATCAGAAATTGAGGATTTTTTTGCCATTTGTGAGTCTCAACGGTCATCTTACCGATTAGCGTTGGCTTCTGCTATTTTTTTTCTGTGTTTAGCGGTTCAGCGTTTGCTTCTGCTAACTCTTCCTATATATTTAGTGATTTAGCATTAGCTTATGCAAGTGTTTTAATGTGCTTAGCATTAGCCTGTGCTAATTGTTTCATGTGTTTAAGGTGAGAGGAGCTTAGATTCTTGTTAGGTGAATACGTGGATGGTGGACCTCACTTTCTGTTTCTGCTACTTCTGCCAGTTTTATTACAAACATCTACTGACCATTAAAACCATTTTGGGAAAAAAAAGGATAAAGGAAACAAGATCAGGAAAATATATATGATTTCTATTGTTCAAAATATGTAAGTTATGATTTGACACCAAACACGCCAATCTAATTGGTGATTTTAGTGCAAAAGCTTAATTGTCCATGACAACCTTGGTGGCCATCTTGAATTTTTCAGTGGCTAACGTCAATCCCCTGGAAACCTCTGTTCTAAGTTAGGTTCTTGTATCTGCATTGGACAGATATTGCTGAAATATTCAATTATCTGCTGCTCTACAATGTTTCGTTAATTCAATTTGTTAACTCAACCAAATCTCTACAACCAGTCTGAACCTGCAGGAATACGTTTTCCTTTCAGGAATACTGAAAACAGAAGCTTGTCTTCAGCCTCTCACCTTCTCACTGACGTATTCTCCTGACTTGACGCCCTTGATGACCTGCTTGTAGATCAGATCCGTGCTGACTGCGTCCTGGTCGCAGTCGTGCCACGGCGAGAACAGCTCCTTGCGGATGGAGAGGCTCCAGGGCGTATCCTTCTCCTCCCTGCCCTGCCTCCTCATTTCCTGCTCGCACTGAGACACGGCATCCAACACGTGGTTCTTCCCGGAGGATCCCAGGGACCACATCTGGAGATAAAACACCAGCACCGATATAACTCTGTGATAGGCAGGTAGGAACACTGAAGCCACGTGACTTAAGAAGCTCCCAGGAACCTTTTCATAGAAGCTGATGTAGACGGAGAACCCAAAGGTGTCCTTGAGTCTGATCTTGTTAGCCACAGCCTGGCAGACTTCTGAGGAGGTGGAGGCTGAATCCAGCTGCACTTTGACTATTTCACCATTCATTAGTGTCACCGACCAATCAATGGGCTCCTTGTTGTTGGCGGCCTGTTATCATAGATGATAATGAGTGAAAATGACTGAAAGAGTCACTCTACAACCAAATTCATCAGGATACAGGACTTTACCTTCAGCTCTAGCCAACAGGGGAGCTCTTTTCTGTCTCCGTTGGCAACTATACGATGTAGCCTTTCAATGCAGTACTCTCTGTAACCGTATGGACCTTTTTCAAGGAAACTCTCCAAGCACTGTGGGGCAGAGGAGAGCAGAAAAAACGATGAGAATCAATGGCTCTACAAAGGAAAACCTATAGGGTGGCATTTGTAAAGTTACACGGTAAAAAAGTAACCGCAATAATTAGTTTTTTTTTTTGCCTCAAAGTTATTCATTCATTCATAAATGTCACTGATTCAAACGAAATATTTAGTAAGCAAGCTGCATATTTGGTTTAAAGCTAAATATTTAATGTAGCTAAATGTTTACTTAATCTAAATATTTAGTTTGCGAACTAAATATAAGAATATATATTGCTCTTGTAAAAATATAGCTGGTTGCTATTAAGTCATGAAATTTTAAAGTGAAGAAAAAAAATGTCACATCTTGCCATTCATAGTCTTGGTAACATTAAAACAACAAACATAAAGGACATTTTCTGGGATCTTATGCAGCACACTCACAAAAAAGTAACTGTGAAGAACTAAGGAAAAGATACATTTTTTTTCAGCATTTGATGCAGGTACAGCTGTAAATCCTTTGGGTTATGAACTCTGCAAGTATTGCGCATCTAGAGCAGGCCCTTGCAGAGTTTGACGTAGAACTGGTCACTTCTGGCTGAGTAATGTGTGAGCAAGGATGGATCTAAAAGCTCCGGCAATTAAGAGAACCGATCCTGAGCTGATTTTTTTTTTTACTATTTTTTTCAAAATAGGTCTGATTTACTAATTTAGACGTCCTTAAACAGAAGGACTCAGATCTGGACTTTGCCTAGATCATGCCACGTAGATGTAAATTTTTCTAAGTCATCATATGGTTGCTCAAGCTACATGTTTTGGGTCCTTGTCCTGCTGAAAGGTGAACAATTTCTTCCAGGACACCGTCACAACATCAACTGGAGATTAATTACACTTTTAAGTGACTACTTTTTTAAACCCAGTGAATATAGTACCACATCAGAGTGTCTAAACAGAGACTGCCGACCTCCATGAAGAGGCTTGTTGGAGGGAAGATCCCCAGACAGAGGGAGAGGAGAGCCCAGCCTTGCATGCAGCTCTTCCTGTTCCTGTTGTTCACCAGCTGTTTGCAGATCTGACAGTAGATCTCATCCCTAAAAGTTCAAGAAGAGTTCAAAAATATATATATAAAAAAAAAAAAAAACTACCGCTATTCTCCACCAAAAGAGAATGCTTTGCCAGCTGTGTTCACATTTTACCTTATGCCTTGCCGTGACAAGCCATATCCAACAATAATGTGCAGCTTTTCCAGTTGTGTGAGCTGTCGATCCAGCGTCGTGCTCTCTC
Source organism: Poeciliopsis paucimaculata (assembly GCA_903067055.1). NCBI lineage: Eukaryota > Metazoa > Chordata > Actinopteri > Cyprinodontiformes > Poeciliidae > Poeciliopsis > Poeciliopsis paucimaculata. The sequence continues at coordinate 47,598 of CAEGAD010057694.1, forward strand.
CCACCAGAATGTCAATGTCCTCCTCCTCGGTCAAGTTCTCTGGCTGCAAAAGATGAGAACCAAACAAAGAAGTTATAAACGCAAATAATACCGAGAATAAGAACCAACTGGAAGAGAGACAAATATGGTTCCAACCTCCTCCAAAATGGCCGAGGCTTTTCTGTTCCCGCCGCCAAACTTTTTCTTGTTCTTCCTCAGGATTTTCTGTTCAGAAATGTGTGGATAAAGATGAAATAATGATCACTAAAAAAAAAGAAAAAGTTTTTATTTATTTATCTTCTCAGGAGCTTACCTGATCCAGCCCCACCAGGTTGCTGAGCCTCCGGCCTTGCCTGCCTGGAAGCAGGCGGGACAGGGTGCTCTGGGAAACGGTGTTGGACTGCTGAGATAGGGAGTCTGCAGGCCTCTGCTCCGGTATGTCGCCCATGAACCGCATAATGATCCAGGATACAGTCAGAGACGCCTGGCGGAGGAAGAACACTGAGTGTGAGGCAGACATCCAGTAGACTCGGTTGGATTGGGGAGCAAAGTTCCAACGTTTGTTACAATTTTCAATTGGCGTGGTTCACTTTCACACTGCATTGCCAAACAGACTAAACCCTTTGAAAAACCTGTTCCCCTCCTCGCCTGTGGGGGCGTTGCACCAAGAACCACTGACGGAAACGAGGAACACCTTAGAAGAAAACATGAACACAACTTTCTTCTTTGCAAATGTTAACAAAAATTGAGTATTTTAGTGGTTGTAGGATTTCTCTTTTGTCGTTGATAGAAAACTGAGCTGTTTTCCAGCTAGCGCTAGACTCTCATACTTGTTTTGCTTGTATTTACCCAGAATACCCAGCACTATTGTCTGCTTTCTGCTTTTGGAGCAGTCTCCAGTCTGCTTGTCACAAACATATGCATTTGAACCGCACCAGAGTTCCCCTCAACCAAATCTAGACCTAGGTTTGTAGGCGGACAAGAGTTTGATACATTCTAGACCAGGGGTCCCCAAAGTGGGTCCTCGAGGGCCGGCATCCTGGATGTTTTAGTTTTCACCTTGGTGGTAGTGACAACCTTTTCAGAATGTCAATGTTCTTCTTAGGCCTCTAACGAGCCATCATTGGATCCAGGTGCGGTAAATCAGGGAGAGAACTAAAACATGCAGGATGCTCGAGGATCAACTTTGGGGACCCCTGTTCTAGACAAATGCACTAGAGTTCAATTAAAGTTGAACAAAACTTGAGACATTAATACTACGGTCTCGTCTCACCAGGGCGTCTCCTTCGTCCTCGTGGTGCAGCAGTGGATGCTTCAGCCTCTGTGCGGTGTGCTTGTGGTCCTCGTCTTTCTGGAAGTGACGTTTGCTGAAGTTGTAAAAGGAGAATATGTTGGTCTCGTCGTCAAAGCCGTCATCAATCTCTTCCTCCTCCTCCTCGTCCAGCGACGGCGTGGGGCTCGCCGAATTACACACCGCCGTGACGACGACCGTCATCTGGTTCGAACTGTGAGGGCTTTCCTCGTTTGCCTCCCGAAAGTCCTACTCAGTAGAAACAGAAGGTCAAAGGAAATATAATGGACAATGAATAAAGCGTAACACAACAGAGTAGTCGCCTGACCTCGGCATCTGATCTTTTGTCTTCCATGTCTTCGTCAGAGAGTTGGAGGTTTTTATTTGAGCCCTCCTCAGATTCAGAGTCACTGGAGCTTTCCGATTCATTAGCTTTCTCGGATTCACTAGCTTTCTTGGATTCGCTAGATTTCTCTGATTCGTGAGATCGGACAGATTTTTGTGATTCTATGTCGGCTTGCTCTTCAGCGACTTGCATCAGCCGCTGATGGAGTTCTTCGCCGAGATCCTCCTGCTCCTGCCTCTCCATTTCTAAGAGCAAAGCCTGATGGGCGATTTCTTCTCTCTTCCGCCAATAGTCTTTCCTCGCCTGGTAGCCTCGCACCTAGCATCAGTTCAGCACAAGAAATTAAAATTAGAATATTTGAAGGGTGACATCCACCATAAAATATTTTAAATATAAATAAGATAAAGAGAAATACTCTGTGTTTTCAATATAGTATACAGACTTCATAATCTGCGCTCTTTAGGTTGATTGCAGTTTTTGTTTCCACTTGTTTTTATGTTGTGTTTAGTTTTTATTCCAGTGCATTTTTTTGTCAAAGGAGACTGAGAGTCCATTTTATTTTTTGTTTATGTTGTTTACCAGTTCCAGCTTTAAGTATTCTTTTGGAAATAAAGTGCATTTACTTTTGGCAGGATGTGCTTGCATTATTATCTTATTACCATTACATTCCTTTAACATTGGACTTCAAACAATATTATCGTTTATTGCAATAATTTTTGAGACAATTATTCGCTCAGCTAAATTTGTTATCGTGGCAGGCCTGCTTGTGCTTCAACAGCTATTTATTTATTAAAAATATTCCATTGGTAAGTAAATACAATTGATAGAAATGGATGGATAATTTTTGTATTTAGTGGTGCAGAAGAGGATTTTTGTTTCTGCCAAAACATCTGAAGTTTAACAGGAGGAACAAAGAAAACAACAATAAGTGAGTTAAGACACTAATACTTTCATTTCAGATTGTGTTGATCTGAGTCAACTTCAAGTTAGGTGGTTTGAGAGTGTTTGTTAAATGGGTTAAGTGGTCCTCACCCTGAAAAAGTTGGAGAAACACTGACTTAAAGGTTTGCGAAGTTGTATCTAAGTGAACCGCAGAACTTCTGGACGCAATGTGCTTTGGACAGATAAGAGCAGATCCACAGGGCTGAGTCTGAAGAAAGCCAGACGCAATATATCGGCACAAACAAACACCACTGTCAAGCACAGTGGTGGCAAAGGCCCTTGGCTCTTTGCAGTAAACCAACCGGCTTTAGCATATAGACACATTTCAGAAACAGTTGTGAGGTTGTCTGGTTAGCAAATGACGTTGGCTTCCAACAGGACAGCGATTCCCAAACAAAGCGGCAAATGAACATGAACTATGAGAGGAAGACTTGAGTGAAAGTGCACTAATGTCCCAGTCGGTATCCTGACTTCAGCCTGGCAATGGACTCAATGGAGTCTAACCTAATCCTAACCCCCTGGGAAGGGTGGGACGAAATCCCTACACAGTTTGTGGGAGACTGATAAAGTCATGTTTGGCTTTAAAAATAGTGACAGTGTGTAGTTTGCCTTGTATTCTTTGGACACCTGAGGGTAGAATTAGATGGTTTGTAGATCCTCATTTACCTTATTTGTCCACTTTTGTCCTGATCTGTAAAGCTCCACATTTGCACAGAGGGTGCGCTTAGGCTTGTCGTAATAAGCAGTAGATGAATTAATTGTAATGATAAATTGAAACAAGCTCAATAATGCCATTTGCATGATGATCAGCTAGCCCCTTTTTTGAAGGACAACTTTGTTTGCAGAAACTTTGTAATTCATTTTATTTGTTGTTCCTGTAGTTTTGCTTATTATTATTATTTTGGATATTTAAAATGTTTTCCAGGTCCCAGCGCTAACAAGATTGTTCATTAGAATTTAAAGTTGATTGATTTTTGAGAACATGCTCTTGTGTTATTATCGTGTCAAGTAATTTTCAATTACTTGAAAATTGTTGTTTATCGCGAAAACTTCTGGGACAATTTATCGTCCAGAAAAATTTGTCATGGAAACAGGCCTGGGTGAGCTTTCTTTTTCCCATGTTTACATGGTATTTGGACCACATGCCTGGCTCTGGATGACGATGGCAGCCGCTCGCCGACTCTGGTACTGAGACTTAAGCTTCCGACCGCGGACCTTTGACACCAGGCGCCCGAAACCCTGCTGAATCTGAAAAACAAAACAAAACAAAAAAAGTTTTAAAAAATAGGTTGATCTCGGCTTCAAACAATCTGAGATCAATGAGTAAGGTCCACACTCCAAAGGTCGACTGGAAGTTAGAAACCATCAAACCTTCTTCTGCACTATCCTCTCTCTGTAAGCTCTCCATTGCTTCTGCAGCACCACGGCCGCGCCACGTTTCCTCAGGAAGAGCTTTCTGAAAAAAGCAGATTCAATTCGTTCCATAAACACTTCTCACAATCAGCATTTCTTCACATGTTCTTATGTAACTTCTCGCTTATCCAGGCAACATAGATGGCAGTAAATCACTATCTGTAGATGTGCTGCGGTGATATTCCTATCAGTTATTGTGGGTGGAGAGAGGAAAGGGAGGCGAGATCAATTTAACTGAGTCGTTCACATTTCGATTTAACATTTCAGCTGTTCTTGCAGCACCTGTCTTTGATTCCCAGCATGACCCTCTGGACCACCACGGCCACCCTGCTCAGTTCTGCTTCCCGTAGATTTTCCAGAACAGCGTCGTGGGCATCCTGGGGAAAAAAAACCCAACAAAAAACTAATGACTTAATTCAGATGATTCTGATTTTTTTTCTCAAAGAGTTTTGGATTCAGATAAAGTTTCAAAACTGACACAATTAGATTGTGTCAGTTTTGACACAATCAAAATCAAAATCAAAATCATTTTTATTTTGGAGAACACCAAAATGAACCCATTCACAAACTGTCAAACTTTGACTAAATAGCTTTCTTTTAATTCAAGTCTTTTTAAAATTAACTACTATTCATAGTCTTTTCACATTGATCAGTCCCTCTGGGATTTCACATTTTTATATGATTTTTTTTTTTGCAATACGTTTTTGAATTTTCCCGTATCTGTGCTTATATGACTGTAAATGTGACTTCAGTTGCTTTCCACGTAGATTACAGATGGTAACTTGACATCATGTAAGGTTGATGCAGCAGTGTCGTAAAAGTAAGAAATACTGCCCCCTAAAGGTGGGAGTTAGCAGTCCCTTAAAGTGGCAGTATTATATAAAATCGTCACGTGAGCCAGCCTTTTTTGAGTTTTACATCATTTTAAAATGTTATTCCATCATCAAAAACACGCCTGGAGTATTTGCTTTGATTCTCTCGTGCATGTTTAAAAAATTACTTTAATCTCTATGGTAACCATTCAGCTCCTCCTCAGAGCTGCAGTTTCTGAGTTTCCGCCTCAGAGCAGCGCTCACCCGGCAGAACTCCGCATCTGTGCATTATACGAGCTACTTCCCATTGCATCGCTGCTAAAAACATTAAATTGTTAATAGAGCAGCCTTGTTGTGATAACTTCCTGAAGGCAACGTTTCAGAAAGAGCAGAAGCTTCTTAAAGAGAGAGGGACTAAATCTGAAGGTGTTAAATTACAAAGTCAAATTTTTGTTAGGTCATATTTGATCAATATAGCATTTTTATAACAACTGAAGATAACACGATTACTTGATTGTTCTGCAAAATGGCACTACGAGGCTGGAAAATACAGAAATTGTTTCTGACATTTTTTGTGAAAGACTTTCAATAAATCACAGTTACACGCGAAAAAATGGGGGAATCTGTGTTGACGTTACGTGAATTTGTGAAACGCTGGAGGAACTGATGTAATTTGGCAATAAACAGATAAGAAACTGCAGTGATTTGACTGATGCATAAACCAGATTTTAATCTTAGTCTTTTCGTACCTTTAGAAAAATGTTCTTCCTTCCAATTCTCCACTCGTCTCGTCCTTTGATTACAGCCTTGCAGATGGCTTCACAACAGACTGCGGCGTCGGTCTGTGGGGAGAGTCAAATGATTTTAATTTACGTATTCACATCCACAGTTTCCAAGTACCGCCTGCATAAAACCGTTTTGGGAGAAAATTGTTCAAAGTGCAGGAAAAAAAATGGCGACTTAACGGTTCTGGGATCGCAGACGGTGGTCTTCAGCAGGACTCGGTAGCGGCTCAGGAAGTCCTCAAATTTGTGACGCACGGGGTACCCCAGCTTCCTGATGCGGATGGTGTCCATCATGCCGGAGTACCTCAGCTGGCGCGTGCACAGCTCTCGGTCAAATTTCTGCAAGGGAATGGAGTGAATGAAGATTCGCATATATATTTTTTTGAAGCACAAAGAAATTGGTGCCCTGTCTGAAATTAGAAAAATTTGAGGAAGCGTGACGTGGCAACATGTCACTTCACCGACACTCTTCAGAGTGAATGCTGTTACTGAGCAAAGACTCAGTAACAGTCTGAGATAAAAAAAAACCTTGAAAAGAAGGGTCACCTCTAAAAGGTATAGCCATTTCACTCAAATGACGAAAACAGTCTTTGCTGTTACTGAGCAAAGACTCGATGGACGCTATAGTTTCAGAATAAGTGAGAGTTTCAAAATGAAATCCAAAAGGGCAAAGAGATGTGGCAGATCAGAACTTACAGCAGATAACACACGGCAAGTTTTTACGTCTGCTTCAACTATTTCTCAAAGTTTTCATTTCTTCCTCTTTTGAAAATATTGTGATTGTTTGAAGGATTATAGTTATAACAATCGCATGACCTCATGATAAATGATCAGGGCGCCACCAGTGGGACTTGTACCCACAGATTGAGAACCGTGACACGAGAATATAGAACTGTAACTATAGATGCTATCAAACATTCGCCAGTGAGTTTAGTCTGTGGTTTAACATTTTCATGGAGTCAAAGTATGTACATAAATACCAATGTTGTGGTACAAGAAAAAAAAAAAAAAAAATAGCTTGTACAACTGACTTGTACTCAACTTACGAAACTACATTTATCCTGTCGCAGTATTGCACTTTACTCTTTGCATTAGCAGTTTGAAACAGATCCAGGTTGCTTCCCAGTTGTTTCACTGTCCACGATATCATAAAATTACATTAGTTTTCTTGGAATGTTGATTGGAATCAAGCCTCCTAATCTTTTATCTCATGCACACAGAGCTCCGTTTATCCACACTGAAGACCGTCCGTGTGTTGCTGTGCGTAATCTGTGCTGACGCGGCGGATGCTCTCACCTTAGACTGCTTGTCGTTGTTGGGTTTGAAGCAGCGGATGAAGAAGGGCTGGCAGGCGGACAGAGCCTTCATGAGGGAGTCCAGGGACACTCGGAACTGGGCACTCAGCGTCGGGATTTGCTTGCGTTTGTCGTTCTGCAGCTGCGGAGACGACAAAAGGAAAATGCCACTCATGACGCGGAAACAAAATAACTTGGGGAAGATAAATGAGAAGTCAACTAACATTAGGGGTTAACAACTCTGGCAGATTTTGATTTGATTTACAATTTTCATGATCATATCGGTTAAGAAGAGGATCTTAAATAGCCATTTAAATATCTTAATATATGCAGGTTGTATGCAATAAGATTACTCACTGTTAAATTAATTTAAATCTACCATCAGAATGAAATTTCCTGGTTTATTTTGCAAGTACTGATATCACGTATGAAGCTTCCTACCCGTGGCGAGCTCTGCGGCGTCAAGATGAACTTTGCGGTTTTAGTTGCCTTCAGTCCGTTGGTTGACATGTCCTTCTCAAAGATCTCCCGGAGGAGTTTACTGGTGGAAACGCCGATCGTTTTAATAATGTCATAACTGACTCCGTCTCTGTTCTTTTCCAGAAATCCTACAGAGGGAAAAAAAATAAATAAAAATATTAATAATAATAATGCTAAAAGAAAATAAATCATCTTCGTATTGCCAGAAGTCCAACATCACGGATGTTCTCTTTTTGTTTGCTTAGCAGTTTGCGTTACCGTTGGTGTTGTAGTAAACGGGGCCGGCGAAGTGGCGAATTCCAAAGTCCGTTTCGTGTTCGCGCTTGGAACCGATGTAGGCCTTGTCTCCCTTGTGTTCTCCGTTCAACTTGGTCAGCAGGGTGGAGTCTGTCCCCTGTGGCAAAAAACAAAGTGAAAACTGAGGACTGTTTCTTGAGCATTTGAGAAGTCTCAACCTGAGGCCCGGTCAGCGTACCTGCGGAAAGTGGCTCTCTTCGTCGATCAGAGCGAGCACGTTGCATTGCTTCCCGGCCAAAAGGTCCAGAACTTTCTCGTTGTCAGTGAACTGGATGTTGTTCCACAGCACGCCCTCTTTCTGGTACTCTTTCTGCTCCAGCTTAAAGATGTGGGCAACAAAGAACTGCTGCAGCTTCTCGTTAGCAAAGTTGATGCAAAGCTGCTCAAAACTGGTTAAAGAAAAAAAAAAGCAAGATATACTGTAACCGTAGCGAAGTTTGTAAAATTCAATAGCAAGCTGAAAAATCTTTGCTCTCCCACCCGACCTGTTTGTTTGGAAGTTCTCAAAGCCGAAGATATCGAGCAGGCCGATGGACAGGAGCGAAGAACTGGGTTTGTCCGACAGCTTATGATAGATGACACTGTTGATTTTTCCAACTATCCATATGAAGAGTTTGTTGTAGATTGCCTGTGAGAAAATCCACAGAATAAATAAAAGATGTTTTTAAGGAAAATATAAAGCTGAATTAGCTTAAAAGATTTCTTAAAAAAAAAAAAAATGTAAATGTACTGAATTACAAATTAATTTAATAACTTTGCACCAGTGCAGCACATTTAAATACAGCAATAGCTTAAAAAGCTTGGTAAAACATGTAAAAACAACTTCAATTTGTTCAGCAGTTAGGAGTAAAACAGCCAATGTAAAATAATAAAGAAACTGAAACTGACAACAACAAGAGTCAATTACATATTGGTAAAAAAAAATAAATAAATAAAAAAAATAAACTGCAACAAACTTTCTAACGGTTCATAACGTACAATTAGAAATTCTAAATATAATGTGAAAATAAATGTAATTAATTAACTACGTCTTTCAGAGCACGAAGAATAGAATTAGTCTGAACAGATCTGGCCTTATGGATCACAATAATCATTCTAAAAATGTCTCAATATCAGGAATATTGGATCGGAACATCTTTAATGAAAACTTCACAGTTTATCATGAGAGAATAAAAAAGTGCCAGTTTGGTGATAAAATCACACTTCTGTAAGTAAACGGTTTCCTGGAGAAGCCGTTATGTTATTCAATATTTGTGTTTATAGGTCTATGATCGCTGGGTCATGCAGCCACAGCCATACAGTCACCTAAAAAGAATGCAAATAAGTTATAAAGAGATTTTCTTTCACTGAGCAGCTCTTCCCTCTAAGCAGTTCATGCTCTAAGACTGATTTGATTGGCATTTAGGGCTCAATAAGGAAACAGCCGACTGTGATTTACAGTCCGTGGATAAACTTTGGTACCTTCACAAAGGCGTCCCTGCAGTCGGTGGCCTGCTCGGCGCTGAGGGCCTTAGTGACTCGCTCTCTGTTGGTCATAAAGGACCGATGCGTCAGGCTCTCGGCCAGGACAGACCTTTGCACCTGTCAGGTGAACGCATGTTAAAATCCAGCCAGGAGCGCCGCCGTCGTATCTGCTGTTAAGAGGACGTGTGGACGGTGGCTCGGCCGCCTACCTGCAGCAGCGACGAGGCGATGGTGAAATTCTCCGATTCGCCCACGTCGCTGGTTTCCAGGTTCTTTACGGTGGAGCCTGGTCGCGTGCAACAACAAAAACAAAAAAAAAGAAAAAGGCCACAAATGACTGTAAATGACATGATTTTAAAAGTGTGTTTTATAATTTTACAAAACAATAAATAATCAAAGAAGTAAATTTAATTCTATAAAACGTTAAAGAACGTTCAGCTTGGTTCCTTTTTAAAGCTTACAGATATAGAATGAGGGTGTAACTTTATTGGCTATGCTGTGTCACAATCTTTAGGGGCCAGTAAAATTATGTTTTTATTGCTCCTAATGCAGGATTTTCTGTCTTCCAGCACGTCTCCTTATCTACATCTAATGAAACCATGTGGACTCCCTTCACCTTGTTTTAAGAGCTACAAGAATGTAATTGTTTATTTTATTGTTATTAAACGATGGTGCAACTAGAAACTTCAGTATATGGTTAGGAGATTTAACCTTTGACCCATGTCAGCCTAGGAAAGTGGTGAGAGTTTTTGTCCAACCCCTTTACAGTGAAACTCTTAAATCCGTGTAGACCAACTTTTTTGCCTTTTGTGCCAAAATTGTTCAATTGAGAGAACTCGAGGGCCGCATTTATTTATCTATTTTATTTTATTTTTTTATCAAAACTGAAAAGATTTCTTTCTAAAGATATCTATTGTTTTTACCTCTTCAATAAGGTAAAAATAATAATAAAATACAGCAGACAATATTTGCTTTTGTAGACAATATTTCAATAAAGTCTGATTTTTGTAGAAAAGGAATTTGTAAATCATTGTTGATCCAAAATATAAACAGTTGCACATTTGCGGTATTACATGACAGGTAAACATTTTCCAAAATTTTGGGGGTTTCTTTTTTACTCTTGTTTTTTTCTTTCTTGTTTTTCTATGTTTGTCAACAAAAGTTTGGAGACGCATCAATCGCAAATTTGCTCCATTTTTTGTATTGTGGGCAGAGGGGCCAAAGAAAATCGTCCAGAGGGATGCAAATGACCTCCAGCCCACATTTTGGACATCGCCGTTCTAAATCAAATGTACCACAACAAAATGCAGAGACCACGTTCGTGTAAAGTTGTCAGAGGATACCGAAGAAGAAACAGCAGACAGGTCAGCGATGAAACACAAAGCAGCAATAATTCTGAGTGTCACACCGCCAGACAAGACACATTTAAAAATAGAATGGTGCAGTCAAAGTCCAGACCTAAATCTAACTGAGAATCTTCACAAATGCTTTTCACAAATGCTCCCCTTCCAATTTTAATAAGACTGCGTTTTTCTGCCGGTAGAAACTTTTCAGTAGAGAAGTTAAATACAATTCTCTTTTCTTTTATTATTTGAACACTGCTGTTTCCACTTTATGTTAGACTATCCAATAAAAATAACCCAACGGAACGCATCGCATTTTGTCGCAAGTGTGAAAAAGTTTCACAAACCTGGAAGAAACTTCCAGAAAACTGCAACGATGCTGAAATACATAAAGTTTCTTTAAATCAAGGCCAAAAACCCTTTGATTAATTAAAAGCCTTTGATTAATAATAACTGGGACATTGATCAGTATGTTTGATGTATATTTGATTGATGATTCACATGTAATGTTTAGTGCTTGTTTCACTATTGGTTTCTGTATGATGTTTCTATGGTGATGATGTTTCTTTGAGCATTCTTTGATTGTTGCTGAAAAATGCATTACAAATAAACTTGACATAACTAGCTGTGAGCAATATTAAAAAGCATTGCATTCATGATATTCTTAGTGTTAATTCCGTTTCTGCTTCCTAAAAAAACAGAGTTCCAGCTTTAGCCGTGACGTTGTGAATTTTGCGGTAAAGTAGACGGCGTGAAGCAACCGCTCCCGATCTAACAGCGCTCACCCTTGAAGCTGACGTTTCCGAGGTGTAACATGGCCGCCAGCAGCTTGAGGATTTCCTGGAACTGGTCTTCCGAGAAGTTCAGCGTCTTCATGGCCGAGCGGATGCGGCCGAAGTCCTTAGCATCGTCTCTGCCTTCGCACACAATGCAGTTGCCCTAAAGGACACGAGAGACTTCGGTTGCGGGCAACTGGTGGATGTCAGTGTCGTGTTTGGTGCGTCTGTTTCCCAGGAAGAGGTGTGACTTTAATTTGGAATACCTTAGTAATGTAGTTGTATTCCTTGGAATGATCAAGCTTCAACATCTTCCTCTCTTCAGTGGTGATTCCTGCCAACAGGCAGTAAAATATATGGTAGTTTCGCTCCTCTGAAGCCTGAGACGGTGAGAAAAATAGAAGTTTATGGCAACAGAAGAGGAAAGAAAATATGCTCGAGCCTTTCTGAGAGTTGGATTATGATCAATAGCATGTTTTTCTTCCTTAGCACAGTTGTTGAAAAATCTCACCAAGCAGACTGAAATGCCAACAATACACTCCAGAGGTGTCCTTCGGGGGATTTTATGAGCTTTACAGCACCGACCTGCTCGCTGTAGAGATAACAGACAGGCAGGATCTGTTTGGCTGGAGCTACCTCACCTGATGGCACACTCGAGACTTTTCCAGGAGGTACTGCTCCACACGAGCGCCTTCGATCACCCCGTCTTTGTTGAAGAAAATCTCCAAGTACTTGCCGAAGCGGCTGGAGTTGTCGTTGCGGATTGTTTTGGCGTTCCCAAAAGCTGAAAGAAGCAGGAAACCATGTTTTTTTTTTTTTTCAATAAAAATCCACGACGACTGCTTTTTTTGTTCACACGAGCCTAGGGGCAGATAAGAATGGATTGACACCAACTTTGTCTCGTCCGCTTTAATAGAACTCTAGTTTGTTTGAATAGAAAGTCCGGTTCATTTGGGGAAGTGTGAATGCACAATCCAATTGTGATGCGGACCAAAAAAGCGAACACTGGTCCACATCAGTTTGATTGAAGTGAACTCTGGTGCATTTCGAATGCATGTGTAACCAGAGCCTCTGCCAAGCGAACCAGAGGTGAGGAAGGAAACAGGCTCTTCAATTAGTTTGGATCGATTCACAGAGTGCAGTGTGATAGCAAACCGAAACAACTGAAAATGTAACAAATGTTCCAACACTGCTTCCCAATCGAAGCAGGTCTATCGGATTATCAGTTGTGAAAACACTCTAAAGGTGCTGCTGGAGTACCTTCCAGAATCGGGTTGGACTGCAGAATCTGATTTTCGATCGATTGCTGGGAGAGTTGCCCGCTGACCGCGGCCAAGTACTGCAGGATCAGTTTTGTGCTCTCCGTCTTCCCTGCTCCGGATTCCCCACTGAGAGAAAAGCAGAGAACAGGGATAAACAGGAAGCAGAGAAATACAAGCAAGAGCAGCGTAACCCGAGGCAACACGTGGCAGTCTCCGACCTGATGATGCAGCACTGGTTTCTGAGGTTGCGCTTCATGTTGAAGTAGCAGGACTCAGCGATGGCAAAGATGTGCGGGGGTAGTTCTCCGAGCTTCCGGCTGTGATATAAACTCACCTGCAGAACGGCAGGATGTTCACACGGGGAACGTGATTGGTGGAGACGGCTGCAGGTTGTAACGGGTGGAGATAAGAGGCAGAAACCTACCTGTTCGGCTGAATATATTGGAAAATCCTGGTAGGGATTCACTGCCACCAAAACGGAACCTATGAAGGTCTGGAGAACAAAAAACAATAAAATGATCTGTGGTCAGCAGAAGAAGAATATGATTTGATTTGACGAGAAGGATCAAAAGTTCCTTATTCATAAGGAAATTAAATTCATAAATTGTACAAATAAATTTAAACTATAGAATAAATGCAGAAAAATAAAAATCCTTCACGCTGAGTGTCAAGACCTTAGCTTGTTTTTGTTTGGAAAATCTCTGAGATACAGCGTTATTGAGATTATTTCAACTTTTTTTTCCCCACCTTCAAAGTGACATATTTGTACAGTTTAAACCAGAATATGTTATAATGTTTTCAGTATTTTGAGTTCACAGCTGCCATCAGACACAGAGAGTCTGATTAACCAGGAATAAAGTTAAACCCTCTGTTGGGATTTTTCTGAAATTTGCATAGTTGCTCATCTTTAGCTAAAGCTATTGCTTTAATCAATCAATCAATCAAATTTTATTTGTATAGCACATTTCAGCAGCAAGGCATTTCAAAGTGCTTTACATCATACAAACATAAAAACACAAAGTCATGTAACATAGAATAAACAACCAAAACAT
>CAEGAD010057697.1:0-44824 GCA_903067055.1 Poeciliopsis paucimaculata
TATATATATAAGTCGTTGCAGCTTGAATAAAATGCAACTACATAGCATTTTTTGAGAAGTCTGTATTGCTTCATGTATATTTTGCATGTTGCCTGTGACTGTTGCTCGTGGGGAGAGACATTCAATTTTTTGTCAGAGGGCCCCCTGCATTTAGACATCTACATGTTCAAACTGGGTATCAAAATTACAAAGAATTTGGATTTTAGTGATTTTGAACATGGTGTGGGTGTTTGTTGCCACAAGCGCTTGTTTCAGTAAAGGCTAAAGCTCATTATCTCTTTCACCATGTTATTTTTACCAGTCCTGTGCATTTTACTTTATCTAAAATCAAGGCATAAAATATGTCTGTCAACATGTTGCACCAAAACAAATGAGGATTTTATAAGCTAGGGATACAAAAAACAACTTGGTTTTGGACTTTTTTTCCCCCACTCAATTTTAAATGTATTCTCATTTCCATCGAAATGGACTAGTAACTATTCAAACCGCTAAGAATATTACACCTAAAAACAATAGTTTTCTCAGTCCTCATGAATGTGGAAATGAGAAGTTCAGTTACAGGAAAGAAAACTTCAAGATGATTAAGAGTGCCCACGAAGCACCAAAATGGTTTCTGGCCAAAGAGTTTCCCACTGACTCAGAAAAGATTAAGGACAGACTATAATTCAGAATAAAAACAGCTATGTTCTCCAAAATACTACCCTCCTTTTGATGGTTTGAAAAAAATATTTATTTGGGAAAGATGAGAGCTTCTATATGTGCCCTTTATCAAGCAAAAGTAAAGCTTGATGCAAAGAAATAGACTGCTATGCTTGTCTCTGCTTTTGAAGAGAGAGGGCTTACTCAACTCTGATACTAGCTTGAACAAAGGCTGGCAGCAAAACATCCTCCAAGAGTAACTCCATCAAGCAATGCGGGCACAATTTATTGATGATGTGTGCATTTTCCATCATGATGGATGGAGCAGTGTGAAAGAACAAAGATCCTCAAAAATGACATTTTGTCAGCATGTCAGACTTCACAGTGCAAAGCAATTTAAAATGATCCATCTTTGTAAAACATATACAGTATATACATTTTCACACCTGCAGTCAAAAGTCCAAGTACACTTAAAACATCTTGTTTTAATGCAATATATAAGTGGGTGGTAAAAAAAAAAAATCTAGTATGTTTTCAAAAGGAACTTTTAATTTGACAAAACAGCCTCATCATATTGAATATGACTGTCTATAAGAAAATGTGCTGTAACTACTTCAATGTACCCAGTAAACTGAACTAGTTAAGGCTGTGACTAAACCTCAGGTGCTTTTAGTGAACTATTAACATTCAAGACTCATTGAGTTTTGTTCTGTGATCTAAGCCTTGACTCAGTACGCAAACTTGGACTATCTGCTAATGGATGAAATCATGTTGAAGCATTTAGAACCCTGAAGCACTTAACCCAGAAATGTATTAAGAGAACAAAAGTCATGCATTGATTGTCAGGCTGACCACGTCTAATAACTTCAGCCTCTTTAATGTGCGCAGCTGACGAAAAAGTTCACTGAGATCATAAATGGCACGTCCATTAATCTCCTCAGACAGCTGTCGAAAAGCTCTTCCCTCCAGCGCTCTCCCACATGCCTTGCCCGTGCTCCAATTAGCAAACCACATGGAGGAACTTTATAACCTTACATGCTGTTGTTCTCTGTTATTGTTCATTTATCACAGTGGCTGACTAAAGATGTGAAGAATTGTGAAAAACGGGAAGGAAGAAATCAATATCCAAGGATGATGTTTTTGATACTGGTGCAAGAAACAGGTTTTTCTTAGAATTGCAGCTCCTTGCTATCCAATTCAATTCATGCACAGATCTATAAGGGATTCTGTGCAATATTCATAATAATACAATATTTATATTGGGGGTTGTGCCCACTGGCTTCGTCTCTAAGGCCTAAAATGCCTTGATTGTGACTTTTACACAGTCACTATCACCCAGTCATCACCTCTAGTTTTATTATTCTGTATCTCTTACTGACCAGGCGCATCAGTGAATAAGACAAGCCAGTTTTCTGGTACGGGTTTGTAAAATTATAAGCTGCACAAAGTATGTATTATTGACACAGAGAGCGAGAGCATCCATGGTTATTGAAAGGTTTCACCTTAATATTGCATCAGCCTTCCTTCTCTAGGGTCCATATTTATTTAGCAACCTTTAAGGTGAAGAGGCACTTGAATTGAAATCTATGGCACCTGTGTGTGCACATAGGGGAAAAAAAGAGAAAACACCTTCTGTCTACTCGTTTTCTCTGCCTGCTTGTCATTGACGCTCGTTCCTTCCAGCAACCTCCCACTGAAAACCTCCTCTCCCAATGATTTGATTCTCTGCACAGCTCCCAGCCGCCTGAGACGTACACTTAATATGCCAGTGAAAGGATGGAAAAGGCTGCATACTTCCAAATAGCCACCGCTCTGTCTTATTTATGTCAAAGAAAATAAGATGGGCATGATTTTGAACTCAGAAGGAGACCAGATGTGTGTATGTAGATGTGTGGCTTTTATTTATTTATTTTTATTTTTTTTCATGTGAGTTATGAACCTGCCGTAACGGCAAGGGATCCTATTACTCAGCTCCAGCAGACGTCCAGTGTGAGACTGTATTTACTTCACAGAGCGAGGACAGGATGAATACACATCGCTTTCAGATTCATGGCTTGAGGGGCGTAAACAGTGGGGTCACTGTGGTCTTAGGCTGACTGTAAATATCTCTATACATATTAGACACACTGCCGATGTAACAGTGAAGAGATGTTTAGAGGATTAGCACAAAACTGCAGCATAACATTCAATTCTTTGTTTAGTTGTCAGATATCATCATATTTTTGATATATTATGTAGATCACTATCAGTCTTTTTATTGTTTATATATAACAATAAAAAGACTGTTATATATAAGTCTTTTATATATAAAAGAATGTTATATAAAAGACTGCGTCTTAAAAACGCGATACGTTTTTAAGCCGTATCGCGAGGCGATACGTCTTAAAAATGAAATCTCCAATTTTTTCCATATCAGACTCAATTGCTAATTTAAATTTTATTGCTTACTTTTCTAAAATTCTAAGTAATAGAAAATATTTTCAAAAAGTGGTTTTTATTTCATTCTCACCTTATGTGAGTTGTGTATCATGGAGTGTTTATTTGGAGAAACTAGAAAATCAGAAACCACTTCACAGCTTTCTAAGTTAATATAAAGTTAATATTATGACACAGTTGTTGGAATGCTCATGCGTACTTGGATGTGCACATAACAGTAAGGAAAAAAATTACTTTATATAGCAATGAAATATTTATGTCTTCACTTATTTGCAGAAAATGGTAAATTGTCTGTACTTCTATAGAGCTTCATCTGGTAGAAAGTCTCCTGAGCCACCACTGCCCTCAGCAAGAAGCAACATTTTGATCTTCTGATATATTTCTTATATTTGAGCCACAACAGCACATACCTCCTCTTTAGTTTTCTTAGAGATGACTCTGAACCAGTCTCCAATCATGCTGAGCACTGCTGCAAAGTACGCCAAGCCCACCAGGATCCAGAACCAAACCACTGGCTTGTAGTAGTCAAGGTACTCGAGATTCTCTGAACCACCTGTAAGACAATCAACACAACAAGTGGGATGTAGTGGAGCACCATGTTTGGTCTTTTAAATTAGTTGAGGTAAATAAATTGGACAATTTAGTTTTATAACTTAATGAGAGTTGATTTGTCAGTCTTGTAGAGAAGTCATCTGTCTCGGATATTAGAACTTCATTAGCACTTCATCACAAGAGAATGGTGGACTAACATGTATAAAACTCTCTTATAAAACAGAATATTATATAAGATTTAATTTTTAAATCTAAACATGTATTCTCACAGAAAAAAAAGTGAAGAATATCTTAGAGTGATTTCAGGATCAAAATTGAGAACAATGTGAAATTACTGAAAAATCTTCTAAAAAAATAATATTTTTTTAAACTACAAAAAAATCGGTCCATTCAGTGTAAACCTAATAATAATGACCATCAGCCAGTTTGTTAGAATAAGCTACAAGCAACAAAAATAGAGGATGTGTATTCTTCAAAAATGTATGAAGAGTGTGAAACCTTCTGAGCTGCACTTGTACATGCATCCGTATTTAAATCCCAACAATACCATATTTATAAAAGCCACAGAGCAATATAAGTGTAAAGTGATATGTGGGTGCCCATTACAGGGCATGTTTAACTAAGAGGATCCCAAGCTAATTAGTTTACTGTAACTACTGCAGGCTGATGCAGGTGCAGTAATCTAATCGATAATCACTAGGGCTGCTCAGGGAAGTTTAATCTAGCAGCTAAGTGTTTGTGATTTTTACCCATCTGCCTCTGCCTTGTTATCTGCCAAGCAGGTCAACTTGAACTAACTGCCTGCTGCACACACACACACACACACACACGCGCACGCACACACGCACACACACACACACGCGCAAATTTTAATGAAACACACCTAGTGTCTCTCTTTCATTCTCTCCAGTTTTGGCTCTCATTCGGTCCTGCCAGGTTCACTTACTGCATTAGCGGTAAGTATGAAGTTAAATCTTCATACTTGTCATGATGTGTTTGAATCTTGGACATAATTTGGTTTGACTTTCTTTGTTGTTTGTATGGACATATCTTGTTTTTTTAGTTGCATTAGTCCCTTTATGCATTCATTACTGTCAGAGCATTTGGACTCATTTCTTTAGATTAGTTTTCCTTTCTGTTTATTATATTTTCCACTTAAGTTTCTTGGTCTCCCTTCCATTAGTTCTCCCCACTTTGCTTCTTTCACCTCTTTCTGTTCCTCTCTGTGATATTCCATGAATCCTCTGTGATTTTTTTCTGTTTTGTATTTTTCTTGTCAATCTTAAATATTAGTTAATTTTAGTGTCAGTTATCAATATTTCTTTAATTGACTAATTCATTCATCAAAGGGTAAAATATATCCCTACCAACTTGGTCCAATGTGAGAACATATTTGCCAATTTTGCTAATTGACAAATTGGTGAGCTGCCATCCAACCAAGTCACTTCATCAGTACTTGAAAACTCATCAAAGATGTTACGACACAACTAAGAATAACATCTGCCTGTCAACAGCCATAATTCATCACCCAGAAAGAGACAGGGCAACAATGGTATCCAAAAACAGGTCTGACATGTTTTAAGTTTTCAAAATCTCACAAGAAACAAGCAGACCTATGGAACAAGCTAACCAAATGAAGCAAAAATATCTGAATTGGTAGATTTAAAAAAATTGTTTAACTTGGTGCTTATGTGTTGAAGAGCATCCGAAGCTTAAATTTTATGGAAGTGAGAAAGAAACAGAACGTTTAACAGAGAAGAAGTCTGATCATTCCATAGCTGAGTTAATATGCTAAAATGTGAAAGTATGAGGTCATAAAACCAAAGGGAATTTGTGAGCGATGTATCTTAGCGTGTCTTATTTGAAAGTAAAAGCTCAGTTTAACAGAAAAACCGCTGCAGACTTTTGATTTCAGGGCTTAATGACATACAGAAGGACAACTTCAGAATGAGCCGAATCAGTTCATTTGAAAAAATGTTTTTGAGTTCTGATTTTTTAAAACTCATTAAAATATTAAAGCCACCAGCTTCAGGTTTTAATATCAGGAGAAAACGTCTATGTAGTGAACAATTAATCAGTTCCTTGGTAAGGTTTTTGTACTGGCGTTATATTAATAGGATCTTGTAACAGATGGATGATTTTCACAGCAAGACTGGATGTTCCAAGTGGAAATGCCATTTAATTAGTTAAAATCCAACTCTTCATCTGTTGAACTTTCTTTTAAAAACACTAAAGCATTCAAAACCAATTATTTTTGAAGGACATATTTCTGCTGTATTCTAGACTGCTATTAGAACTTTAAAAATATTTTGTAACTAGTAAATAATCCCCTAAAAAGCTTTTATTTTCAAATATTCAACTGTACCTACATGTTCTTCGCTTTTATTCATTGAAGTAGCACTGACATAGATGCAGAATTTAGGATCAAAATAGTAAAACTGTTTTAACCTTATATTGACATTAGGTATGTGCTTCCTTTTAAACAGCTTCTATGCTTCCTCCAACTTTGTCTTACAGCGGAAAAGAGTCATGTTGCACAACTTAGTACGGCGCTTCACTGATTGGAAAATTCTTCTACTTTTTAACTTTCCACTAGTCAGGGATTATCAGGTTAAAACATTTTCTAGGTGCATCTCTTGCAGAATGATGATACCATGTAATGTAATCATTCTTATAATTAGGCTCACATGATTGCTTTTAATGTAATTTTGGAATTTTCAATTAATTTTGGTACGACAAAGTTTACAGCACATGTGGTATTACTATACATGTAGAACACTGTAAGCAGACTGCTAGCGATGCTGAAGCCTTTTTGAGCCAATATGTGACATAGGAAATATGATTTCACGTCATCCAGCAGCTGTTCCAGCACCTTATCCTTCCTTTCGATGGTGTAAATGGAGAAAGAAAAACTGTTGGGTCTCAATGTAACTAAACAAAATTTCACTGTAACCCAAAAGCACAAATTTTAAACTGAACTGAACTGAATGTGGCTTGGAATAACTTAGCTTTAGATTTTGCCTATTTGCTTGTTTATGTGGTACAGTGAGCTTGCCATACCCTTGAGTCACAGTTGTAAATAAAAGCAAATGTTATTGCACTTATTTTTTTTTAGTTTGATCTGATGACTCTGCTATCTTAATCCAACTCATCACATTGAAATTTGAAGACCCATTTACGTGATGAGTAACAAATTCAGAAGGAATCTTAGATTTAACAGATGGGAGAGCTGAACATATAGCAGCCATTTGTCGTCAGTGATGAAATATAAGGATCGCAAAAACTGGCTGGTGGGAGATTCATTGCCACTTAGCCCATCCACTGAGTCAAGCTGTCCAGCTTTGCTATAAATACACTGATTTTAATAGAGGTGTCAGTCAGGCAAATGAAATACATGCTGCGATCACATACCCTCGGTCAGATGACCTTTTTCTCCGGCCACAAAGTCTCCGAAGCCGATGGTGGTGAGAGTGATGACGACAAAGTAGATGGACTCGAGCGTGCTCCAGCCTTCGATATGTTTGAAAATGACAGCTGGCAGGGCTACGAAGATGAGGCACCCAAACAAGATGAAGAGCAGGGTGGAGATGACGCGGATTTTTGTCTGGCTGACTTTCCACTTCTGATAAAAAGGATAAAAGGAAACTATTGAGAAGTTTTACACTGGAACACCTCAGAGAGAGTGACAAGGTGATTGATGGTTAGAACATTTTACCAGAGCAGAAAAGCGTTTCAAAAATGCCACACCCATTTAACCTTTTCATGTTGTTTCAAGTTATTTGAAAATGAATCTTTTCTTAATAGGTTATATTTGCTTCACCATTACTCATTCACATCGTTTACATCTTTCTAGAAATAGAAAGATGTAAACACTACTATTTCTAACACTAGAAATATCCTAAATCTAGTGTTAGATTTAGGATATTTTTTGCTATATCCTAAATCTAACACTGCAGAATTCATGCGGTATGCTTTCCTCGCTAGATGGAAGAATCCTAATAATCAGGATTAGATACAGCATGCCTCCTCATATCTGTCATCTGCTAAAAAACAATGGTCTCAATTTGCTATTTCAGTTGCTACCATGATAGTATATATCTGAATGAACTCAGCAGTAAGTCTGATGGGCAAAAACTCTAATTTAATGTGAAATCTGGAGTCTTTCTTTTCTTTCACAGCTAGTGCGAGTTGAAACATATTCTGCTCGTAACTGATGTCTGGGGTAGCTTTTCCACTTGAGATGACTTCCTTCAGCTGGTTTTATGCTGATAGCATCATGCCCTTTTCCTCCCTGGTTATATAAGACCTAAGAACAGTATGTCTAAGGGGAAGCGTAAAGAGCATACAGACCTCAGATCAGAGTTTTTGATCCCTTCTTGGTGCCTTGTGCAAAAATATGGAATACAGTAAATTTTAAAGATGATGTGCTATGCTAAAATTAAAGCATGAGTTTTTTCCCCAGGGGACTGATAAAGCTGAGTTGCTGTAAACCATTTCCCCCCCTACAGCAGTGACAGTAGTAATCCATCTGTTTCTATTGTCTGAATGACCCTCCAACCTTCCCTGCTCCAGAGGGAGTGACAGAGCGTGCAATGAATCAGTAACATAATTAACCTGTTGCTGTCAAGTATCTGGGTGTTAAAAAAATTGCCACCGCCACTGGTTTTGCTCCGAAACGGAAAGCTTAGATCGTCTTTTTGAATAATTGCACATGCAGAAAATGTCTGTAAAATGTTGGGCTTTCATTGGAGAGAGTATAATCTGCCATCAGTCTCCAGTCAAATGACTTTGGAGTAGTGCCTGAGATTAATTGGCTGTGGCCCCAGTTTCTAGTGATAACACCGAATTGAAAGTCTTTATTTTCCCCGCAATAGTAAGCACCAGCTCGGTGATAAAATAGTTGTGACATATCCGCAATCAGAAGGTTGTTCTTATCAGACATTGCTGCCTTTCACAGCGTCGAGAATAGTGGCATGTCCTGCCCTCCAACTGTCCACAGGCTTGTAGTAAGGATCCCCCAGCCAGCAAGTCTATCAAAGATCAATTTATCAATCTGTTTGTCTGTCTGTCAGACATCCCTTATGCTACCGACCGTCTTGCTCAATCTTGGAAGTTGGCTGCTTCCTGAGATCTGGGTTTGGTTGAAGAATAAGGGCTTCCTATTTCTTAAATGAAGACACATATACTGTAAAGCCACTTTAATGTTTGGTGATGAGCTGAGTGGTGAAGTGCAACGCATGGTGAGGGTTTAAAAAGTGTCTCACTGGGAAGTGGTTTCCTCTCCACCTGCTGCTCATATGGCTGGTGTTTTCTTGTTGAAGAGTGGGCGAGGACAGCAGGGAATAGCATACACTTGAATAAATCAGGCCTCATTTCAAATTTCTATCCTCTTCTCATCCTCTGAGATAAACAATATCTAGTTTGGTTTCCATTGCTCTCCTCAATGCTTTGTCTGTTATGTTGATCATCCAAAAAAAAAAAATAAATTCCCAACGTTGCTCACCACAATCATCTTCTCGACTTTGGCGATGCCCTTCCCAAAAATAGTTCCCAACTGGTCGCCGACACCGGCCAACAGGAATCCAAACAGGGGAATGCCCAGCAGAGCGTAGAGGATGCAGAAGATCCGACCTCCTTCTGTGTGGGGAGAGATGTTCCCAAATCCTGGTAAAACGGAGAGACGGGTGGAAAATGAACAAAAGCGATTCCAATTCAAGTCAGAACATGTTATTTTCACAGTTTATTGCTGCCTAATCACCGTGTACCTCTTACTGCCAGCATCGGCTGCATGCAAAACAACACAGATCTCCTACTCTGCCATTAATTCATTTGGTGCAAGACCTGTTTTCCTGCTGAACAAATTTGATTTGCTCAAATTCAATAAGTTTGTAAATACATTTGTATATTTTAGAGAACAAAATACTGCAGAGATATGGATGTTGTAGCTCCAGAGGCTGTACATGCACAGAAAGAAAGAGCAGTTACTGAACATGCATGGGTTCAATTTGCATCTTGAATAATTTTTAAGTCAATTCAGTCACAAGCTGGTTACCTACCGCATAATTTAAACATAATAATAATAGTAATAATCATAATAATAATAATCATAATCATAATAACCTCTAACCTCTATTAGTTACTGTTTTAGCGTGATTAAACTTAGTAGACAGGAAAGCTGAATGAAGCACATTAGGAATTCAGACAAATTCAGACAAAAATCAGCTTGATGAAATTCCAGTGGTGGAAAATGGAGGCGTGTAAGGGCCTCTGACTCACTCTAATTTATTATTCAGACCTGCAATTTCAAAGCAAAATGAATGGAATATGAAAAGAGAAAGTGAACCTTCTGCTGACTTTTAGCACTTTCAGATGAGACAAAAGTACAGATCTATTCATGGCTTCTCCTCTTCAAACCTGTTTATAAAGTGCAGCTTTACAATAACATGTTGAGAAGAATCTTCAGAGATTTTGTTTCCTTGCGCAAAGTTGATTCCAATCATTACACAGTGTGCACTGTCAGTTTCATTATTCAACAACTGCTTAATGAACTAAATCTTACTTCCTTTTATTAATACATGTAAGCTACAGGGAGCCTTCTGATGACTCTCTAGTCTTGGGCTGGACCGGAGTGACACCTCATGCGAGAGAAATTGTCGATCGTATCTCAGTAATTCTATGATTAATTCCAGGGGCGCCGGGAAATAATAAACAGGAGACCAGGCCTGTAATAATAAGAAATGAATCAAATAATCACATGATAAATTAAAACAAACTCAATTTTCATTTGAATGATTTATCCTTTTTCTTTTTTCTTTCTCTTTTTTTCTTCCAAAAACTAGATAAAAACAGTCTTGAGTCTGAAACACTAGCCCTTGTTTTCAAGGACAATTTTGTTTGCAGAGACTTCATAATTTATTTTATTTGTTGTTTCTGTTGTCTAGTTTATTTATTTTGAATATTTAAAGTGTCTTCCAGTTCCAGTGTTGAATGTTCATTAAAATTTCAACTCTCTCGATTGTGCTCTTACTTAGTATAATGTACATTACCATTACACTACTTTAAAATGTTCTCAAAACAAGACATTATGTTTTATCACAATAACTTCTTGAACAATTTGTTATCGTGACAGGAATACAGGGGACAAATTCTGAACTGTTTAAAAATCCCATTCAATTCAGAACTTTCCTTTTCTTTCCTAGTGTCAAGGTAAATAGCCAGAATCTGGTATTCATGGACGGGGAAGCAGCAGTGAAATTTGGCTGGAGTGTTCCAAGCCAGAGGTTCGCTATGCAGAGATTTTGTAAAGCTCTCCCTGCCAAGTCTAACTTAAAAACAAACAGAAACAAAATACCGTACAACCCCAGTTCCCATATTTAGTGAACTGAAACCGAGCTGCCAAGAACAAAATGTTTAAACAGAAAAATGACTTCAGAAAAACCCCCAAAAACCTTAAGCTATATAAGTTTATCTCTTTGCATCACAAAAAATTACAAAGTCAAATCCTCCATCATATCCACCTCAATGAATGATAGAATTACAACCCTTAAAAATCAGGAAAAGAAAGGATTGTTAACCCTTTCCTTTTCTCTTTTTTATTCAAAAATTGCAAATTATGCTCATCAACTTCCTGGTGTTTTTCTAGTTCAGGCACTTGTCTGTCTGAAAAAATGTACACTTTTCCAACACTTTTATCTGCCTTGATCCTTTTCTATGAAAGGAAAACTACTCATCTGAATACATTGGCGAGTTTCACACCTTACTGTAGATGCTCCATTAATAATAAATATGATTTTTTTCAGCAAAAAGGCTGACGTTGGCATCCGTCATTCAATCATGTCACCATGTAATGATTCATATACAAGAAGAGTTTGACTGTCTATGGTTAGAGGAAATACTTGTATAATGGGCATGAAAGACCAGTGGCCTTTAGTTTAAAGTCATGAAGAGATAACAAAGGTAAGTCTGATATTTTCACTAATAGGCAATTAAACTATTTTATGAGATATTTAAATAATTTAATGAAGGATATGCTGTTTAATGGGAATGTTGTTTCCCATTAGTTTTCATTTATGGGAAGCCCAATAATTTTACACAAAGGGATTTTTAGCTTAATTAGGGCTTATAATAACCAAATCATTACGTTGCAATAATCCACAAAAGGTTTATTTTGCTATTTAATGGAGGCAAGCATGTAAAAACTGTTCATTCCTGTTGTTACAAACTATAAATAATAGATTCCTTTGAGTGTTATTGATCCAGATAGCATGAAAAGTAAATGGATTGTAAGTCAGACAGATTTAACAAAGAGATCCCAGGGGATCTGACACAGTGAGATCAATCACTAATTCAGCTCCAGGAGAGAGGAGGATAATCACAGGAGCAGCAACGAATGCCTCATTCATATTTAATTTTCTGAATTTACAGTAGGGATGAAAGAGAGAGGGGATTTTCATTAGTTTGGGTAATTCAGTGGGAATTATCTGCAAAAACAAAGAGATCCCCAGATTTTAACAGATGTTCAAAAATCTCAAGCTGATCGAAACAAATGAAAACAAAAATTACATCGCTGGGATTTCTCTGACAAAATGACACACTGGCTTCAGAGGCAGCCTCTGAGTCTGATTTATTTACATAACAGCACGAAGGCAACGGAACAATCAGGAAAAATTATGATTGCCCACAGACAGCACAGCAATTATGTGCTGTTTACACTAACAGGCTGCAAAGACAAAGCACACAAATCACCACCTGGGGGGGAGGTTTCTGCAGAAAAATCAAAGCTTCTGCCTTCTGCTACAACCCTTACTTCATTAATGCAATTTGGCCTTATGTAGACATTTCTAAAAACAGAAAGCCAAACAGATCTCTGTTCTTTGAATTGAAGCCAGGGAGCTTTTTTCTCTGGATCAGTGAGCTAAAAAAAAAAAAATAAATAAAAAGAAATAACTTTTTATTTCTTTTTGAAATTCTTGAAATTCTTCAAAATTGGTTAAGTTACAGGCACAAACAGTAATGTAAGTTTATGTGAAATAGGACACAGCCAATAGTTGTCCAGTCAACAGATTGCTTCATCTGAGCTGTGGATTTCTTTAGCTTCTCCAGATTTTTGGCTGGTTTTCTGATTAAAGCTGACCTTTTCTGGCTTGGCATTTTAGGTGGTGGGCATGTCTTTGTGGTATTGCAGTTGTACAATACTCTTTTCATTTATATACAATGGATTGAATAGTTCTTTCATTATTTTACTATATGTTTAAAGTTTTGGGTATTGTTTTCTAACTAAGCATCTTTATTTATGGCTGTCAGGGCAGAAGGAGGCTGACTATATAGCAAGCTACTCAGATGTTTTTGAAAGACCATTTTACTTTCTCTTACACATTATGCATTACTTTGTGCTAAACCATAACAAAAAAATGCAAAATGTGAAATGGGAGTTACCTATGCATACTTTTGAGGCGCTGTGCCCTTTGCAAAGATTCAAATATTCATTTATAGCAATTCAATTTTTTATGTGAAAATCTGCGTCTTAGTAATGATCTCTGACAAAGCCTACATTTAATAAGCTGCAGTTGCCCACCAAACAGATGTGGTAGAAGCCTGTGAATGTGTGTAATCATGTTGTGACTGGTTTCAAAAAAGAAAACTTCTCCATTGTGCAACACACCCTGGGAAACTGGAAATGAGTCTGGTGAGAGTCTGGGCTGCATGTGGGTCGTATAGTTTGATACCACAGTGCTCATCGAGAGCATGCTCTGCCTACACATTATGGCCATTCATGTGAAAATACAAGCACGCTCTTATTCCAAGCTGATAGCCAAATCAGTTCATTACACTTTAGTGCATTTAATTTCCTTATTAAAGACTGAGCTTTGACAGGGTGCTGGAGATGTGAAACGGAGCCCAACAACCCACTGAACAGACATAGCGATCTGTCAAGGTCCAATTGGAAAAGCCAGATGAGCTGTCAGAATGTGTGTGTGGGGGGGTGTGCGTGTGTGTGTATGTGCAAGAGTCTGTAAGGAGGGTGCTTGTGTGAGCTGTTACTTTTTTTTTCCTGATTAGTAAGCCCTTACAGCTGCAGATGACACAAAGAGGGGACAAATTGTGTAAAAAAAGATGGGAAGCATGGTGGATTTTCAGCCTGTGGCATTCAGATAAAGGGTAATGTGCTATAATTATACTTTGAGTCCTGCATTTAACTTCTGTTGCTGTGAATGAACAGGATATTAGCTCTGTTGCAAGAACTGCGATAACATTTTAAACCTTACAAGGAGCGAAAATTACTTAGTGGAAACTCTCCTCAGTTGGGTAAATGAATGACCAAACTGAGGTTAGACTGAGAGAGAAGTTTGGTATCCTTGTGGTTCTGTCATTCATCTGTCAGTTATGTTGAATATATTGTTTTCGTTGTCTTACTGATGTTAAATAGGCTCCATTCAGTCTGGGATGGAAGTGAAAGAGCAAATCAAAGTGCAATCTTGTAGAGGAAATTCGTTTTTTGCAACTGTTGCTGGAGTGCAGTCATTGTGCAATCTTGGACAGGAGCTGATGTGACTATAATTTATGTGTGCAGGTGCAATTTCATGCCAAAATGGTCCTTGAAATTACACAGTTATTCTGCCATGCTTCTACTCTCTACAAGGGGAACATATGTTTTTTTTTTTTTTTCTTTTTAATTTTCAGGACTCAGAAAACAACAGATGCTATATTCTCTTTATTTAGAAACCATTCTTCCTACCGATTGTGGTGATCACAGTCCCAGCAAAGAAGAAGGAGGAACTGAGGTCCCACAGGCTCGTCTGATTGGACAAATTTCCTGATGGATTCACTCCAGCACGAACTGCCGAAACCACTTGCTGCAGACGAAAGGAGAGCAGTTTAAACGTTAAGGTGGTGGCTCTCATTGGGAGTTTAACACAATATAAGTTCAAAAACTCAGAAGATGAATACAAAATTAGTGGTGCATGACGGCTCTCCTGGGAAATACATGACAGCTGAGGTAAACATCCAACAAAGACAATTAAGAGTGGAGAAAAGATAATAGCATCTGTCTCCTTTTCAACATTTTCTTTTTAAGTTGCAGTCTTTTTCACAAAGAACCTGTCAAGGCTGCTGGGAGTAAAACTCAATGAAGCAGTAAAAGTTCTCAGTTTTGATGAATTCTTGTTTACATTTTTGTGTTTTCCGAAGCCAAGTTTCACGCCCCACTTTACCTTTTAAAAAGTCTTTAATCAACACGTGGTTTTCAATGTGAACACTAAAATGCAAAGAGCTTCCTCGCTATAAAACCCATGCTTTGTCTATTATGTTTGAGTGAAAGACTGAACATTTTAACTCTGTGTGAATTGGTGACATTCTGCACCCTGGCTGCTAAATGCATGAATGCTAAACAAGGTAAGATGAATTCAGTTTAGCCGTTTTCATTTCGCCGACAGTTTTGACCCCTCTTGCTCTCTCGCAGTTTAAATAAATGACAGACAAATCCTTAAAAATACAGTTTCCTTAAGATTTCTCTAATCTGTTTGCTTCATCTAACTTAGTTTTAAAGCTCACATTTTCGTCCAAACACTGAAATTTGAATTAGAGATATTCACGAGTCATTTTTCCTACATCTAAATCATGACTCAGGTTTTTGAGAGGCAAGTTCAAGTTAAGTTAAATTTTCTCAATAAATACATACCAATAAATACTTTTGACCAACAACAGTGCATTACTCTAGGTTAGGAATTTAAACGTATAATATTTACCCTAAGTCCTAATTTAATGCAAACATTTAATAGTACTATTTGAGCCTAGCTCTTATCAACAATCGTTTGATGTTTTCAAATGTGAACTCAATATTACACATATTACGATCTGATTTCTTTGTATTTTTCAAGCTCAAATCTTTCAGTTTAAACAAAAATAACAGGAATATAGCACTTGTCTGTGTTGAATTTCTGTGCTTCTTATTTTAAATATCTTTATTTTTAACAGTACTGTATAACATAAGGAGATGCTTAACTATTAATTATTTTAAGAGCTGGATGGACTTGAGCTCACCTTTTGTTATTTACAATTGACCCTGGGTTTTGGTTAAAACAGTACAGTACAGTACATCACATTTAAGACAAAAGGTTGACTAAGGTGGGTCTTATGATCTTTACAGCATCACTGAGACAGAAAAAAAAAAGAAAAGCTTTGAGACATCAGGAGAACTGCAGTCAAACCTTTGCCTCTAATGCTAATGATTGTGGGAGAACATTTTAAAACATTTATCTCCTATCTATGAGGGATTTAAAAAAAAAAAAAACTCAAAGCCTGTAACATATCAAATCTCCTGTGATGCAGTTTAATAATTTTGCGACTTTGATCAGGAGGGAGCAGCAGATGGAATAATCTCCATTAACTAAATTTAATATGAATGGACCTCCTGGAATAGAACAGTAATGTACCATTAATGATGTTAATTCACAATATTTAAGGTCACAGAGTATACAGTGTTTATAATTATTCATCATCATTAGTTACACGGAGCCTTCTTTTATTCACAACAGGGAAGCTGCCTCTGCATAAGACAGTGAAGATGAGAGTATTAAAGTGGACTTAAAAAGACAGCAAATGAGAAAAAGCTGTTTTACAGTTCAGAAGTCTGTCAGAGGGAAGACTGACAGGTAGACCAAAATTTCACTGGCAGTGTAACGTTGCACTTACCAGCCACTTTAAAAAGTACACCTTGCTAGTAAAAAGGTCAGACTTCCTTTTACCTTCAGAAATATCTTAGTTTTTTTTTTTTTTTTTTTTTTTTTTGTGACACAGAGTAACATGTCTGAAACATTTCTCTGAGATTTTGTTCCATGTTCACATGACAGCATCTCAAACTTGCAGCAGACTTGTCAGCTTCACATCCTTGATGGAAATCTCTGGCACAACCATAACTCTAAGGTACGCTGTGCTGGACTGGGATCTGCTGAATTAACTCGTTCTCAATTCAGTTTCAGATGATTTAAGCTTTATGTCATTGAGAGTTTTCTTGCTGGAAGTGTCCATTAGAAGAGGAGCACATTAAAGGATTGACACAGTCAGCAGCAACGCTCTATACTTTAGGAAAACATCTGAATGCTATTAGACAGAAACTCATCTGACATTTTCCAAATATGTTACTGAAACTGTAAATTGTTGCCTGAGTTTTCTAAACATAGTTGACAGGAGTGGAATCCAGTGTGGTTTTCTGCTGCAGTAGCTCATAGGCTGCAAGATTCAATGTGTTTTTGTTTTTTGTATTTATAGATTATTTTCTGTAAATTAGAGAAAAGTTGTGCAAGAACATTTTAGCAGTTTAGCGGTGTGGCACCAACAATCATACCATATTGAAAGTACCTTAAATCACCTATATCTCTCATTCTGGCGCTTTCTTTAATTTTTACCAAGTCCTCTTCATCACATTTAGATCTCTAAGTTCCTTTGATTTGTGCTAAATCAAAGGAACTTGAACTGGTGTACCTGAAGAAGTTGCTGATCAGCGTTTATGGTGCAGTTTATATATTATTCATCAATGAGTGACTTTTCTTCCGTTACCCGTTTTCCCCTTATCTGAGATGGGACCAAGGTAACTAGTTCAAGTGAAAAACCAATATACTCCTCTGCCTAGAGATACTTTATGTGTTTTATGCATATTTATGCTTCCAATAGTGAGTTGTAGCTTTGCACAGAACAGCCTTCGTTGTTGACTCCCCTAATGTAGAGAAGATATTGCTCTACTCCAAGCTTCCCTCAGAGCTCCAGAATACTATTATACTTGAGATATTCCTCCACTTCAGGTAGAAACTGAAACCTTGGGGGAACATTAGTATGTTTAGGAACCATGGCCTCAGTGACCCCTTTAAATTTTAAACTCTAAGTTTTATAAATCTAAACAGACCAGAAAGAAACTGAGAACCATCATGATACGAGTCGTTTTAGTCTATGAATACATTAAGAGAATGGAAATGATGTGCTGTGAATGTTTTCAGCTGTTCAAAGCCTAAAAACAAATATAAATGAGGTTAAAAGATAAAACCTCACATCCATTGTTCCTCCAAAGAAATCCTTCAGCGAGGCAAGGCTCAGTCAGTCCCTTTTGTTTTGCACCCAAGTGAGCTTATCATTTCTTCCCTGCTCTGCCATTTGCACACAAAACTGCCCATAATAAGGCAAAATTATGTGGACATCATGCAGGCTATCGGAGAGCTAAGCCAAACAGTTGAGCGAATCTGAATCGTCAAAGCCTTTTTTGATATAGCTTACCTTTTTAATTACTCCCTTTGAGAGCACACTTCTCCTTCATCCTCTACTGACTAGCTTTTGAAAAAAGTTGTGTGTTTGTGCAAAGTAAAGAGTGAATAAATGGCACCTGGGTTGAAACCGTGCATCAATAAATCATCAGAGGAAAAGTAGTTGCTTGAAAGGTTGCTTAACTCAGTCACTGAC
This sequence comes from Poeciliopsis paucimaculata, assembly GCA_903067055.1. Taxonomy (NCBI): domain Eukaryota; kingdom Metazoa; phylum Chordata; class Actinopteri; order Cyprinodontiformes; family Poeciliidae; genus Poeciliopsis; species Poeciliopsis paucimaculata. Next base: position 18,073 of record CAEGAD010057697.1, read on the forward strand.
CTGCTTACTAATAGATGATAGGCAGAGCTGACGAGTGCTGTAGCATTCTTGTGAAACAACAAAAGGATCAGAGTAATCTTCGGTTGAAAGTGGAAAGCTGTCTTACAATTAGTCTGACAGTATCAAAAGAAAACATGCTTCCAAAAGAAAAACAGTACTGAGTTTGAATCATAATTAACAGAGACGGTCTGTCCTAGAATATGTTAGCTGTATTACATGACAATGTTTTCATATGGGATTCAATAAACAATCGGAAATACAAATTTAAAACAACACAATTAGACCTGACACCTGAAATCAATTCGGAAAATAATAAAGGCTAGTTTAAACCAAATTTGAAAACAATTATTTTATTTTTTTTTATGGGGAACATCTGTGTTAAACAGGGAGACGATTAAGAAGAGAATTCAGCTCATGAACAAAAACAAGAGTCCAAATACCTGAGGATAGATATGTTGTTGATGAAATGTATGTATTTCGCTTTGCTTTGAGCTTCAAAAGTGAAAAGTTTTTTGGTAATTGAAGGCCAATGTCCAGTTGTGCTTGAGCGACTAAGAATGTATGGTATAGAATTCAAAATAACACAAAAAAAATTCCAGATCTTGAAATCAGAGATGAAAAGTAGAAAAGAACTACACTTTATTTATAGAAACATTCTGCCATTTCTAATTTTCTCTTGGTTCTGAGTCATGAGAGGCTTTGAGTTTGATTTGTGTTTGTTTGATGTTTTATTCAACTAGTGGTTTGATTCTCTTGTTTCTGTACTATTGTAGCATTCTGATTGTTTACCCTGTTGCTTCATGTGCTTGAATCCCTCTCAGTGCTGCTAATCAGTTATCATATTTGGTATTCATGGTGGTTTTCATTATTCCCCGTCAGATTGTTCTTATTGTTAGGACGTCTTCACACATTTGGAGGTGTTCACACCTCCAAATTGCGCATAGAGAATTTCAAGCTGTAGTTCAAATGTAAAGTAGAATTATAACAAAATTTTTGAGAAGTCCTGTCCTTGAATTGTAATCATTGATTGATAATTGATAAGGTCAGTAAAGAGAAAAAACATAGTAAATGGAAGCAAAAGCCTGAGCACCATTCGTAGAGGCTTTAAACAATCTTTTTCAGTGGTTTCAGCAGAACTCCAGGAAACTACTCCAGGTTTGACGTCCTCAGTACAATCGGCTCATAACAACTAAATAAAAACACATTTAATTTTATGCATGATTCCTTTTCACTCCTCTTGCCAAGATATAAGCATTCACTGTTTCACAGATTAAAATTGATGAACAAAATTATTCAGCAAAGCATAGCACTCTGTGACAAAAGCACTGATTGTGTCTCTTTTTGTTTTGTTTTCAGTTCTGAAATACTTACGCTTTTCTATGCTAGAAGTTTTATTTTGCATATCACCTGCCTGCTTCAGTCTGAATTTAGGTCAAATTCCTACTCAGTTTGACAATTTCATAGATAATTGTTTGGCATTGTCAGGATTTCAGCACAGACAATGACCAAAATTCATGTCAGTGAAAGATTTGCAGCATCCCAGCAAAGCTCGTTACAGACTTTCATAAAGCTCACCATAAACATTGCAGATCTTTTTAAGGTGACTGCAATTAAATGACGTTAACGAGCTGCTTTTCAGGTACAATGTGAAATTTTTTGTTTTTCATATGAAAACAGATGAAAAAATATGGAGCAGCTTTTCTTGTAATCCAGACATTTTAAGAAAAAAAGCACAAACAGCGAAAAGACAAACAGATGTGAAGCGGATGAGACCAGATTGCCTAAATGTACAAACAGACACATGATGCCAATTAATAACATTCATATTGTTTTAGAAGAGTTTATTTCGTGACAAACTGAAACATCAGTGTGAGCTAAAATGTATGATTGGAAGTGTCTAATATTGTTGTTTTTTTTTATCTGTTTTATGCTGATTGCTACAGCTTTCAGTAGATTTTAGTGTGTCTTTCCAAGAATGGAAAACTAATCCTGTGTCTTTTGTTAACTGTTTACCAGATCATCTGCAGATGCAGCACTGTTCTTTGTATAATGCAGTATTTGTCTCCCTGCAGCTCTGCCGTGCACATTACTGTTGTTCAATGTTCTCCTGGTGGTGAATTCATAAACATTAACCTTTACTCTGTACGTTAATGGAACCCAAACTCTTTAGAAGACAAAGTCTAACCTTTTCCAGCCTCATGAAATCTTTGCATGAACTTAGAAATCTCATTTAACTCCTGCTTTGATACCTGTCCTCATCCTATTTAACTTCCTGCTTCTGAACACACCTGATTGTCGCCATATCAGTTAAAAAAAAAAACTGTTTTAACATCGATAGAAGCTGAAACTGCCACTTAGTGGAGCCTAAGAAAACACTCTTTGTTTCAACAACAATAACAACAACAACAGAACTGCCATTTATTGTGAATTTTCCCAGTTTTTAAAACTAGGATATGTTTTTACCTATTGTTTTCAGTCTAAATTATGTAGAAATATTGAAAAATGTAAAACTTAAAAGCACACTTCCAAGGACAAAATGTAATCTTTCGAGAAAAAATAACCTATAAAATTATAGGTTATAATTTTATAACCTATATAAAAATCATCAAGTCCTCTTAATTAAAAACAGGATCATTTAACTAGATTTGCTCAGCGTAGTAAATATTCGTGCATTGAGTAATACAGTGTCAGCAGAGTTCAGTTGCATTATTCTCAAGCAATCTTGGTTGAGTGTGTTTAACAATCATCACAGGATTACTGGTAAGGGGAAAAAAATCTTCATTATGACTAAGGTTTGAATAAAATTATGGTTTTATTCGAAGTCAGTTTTTGCACCTGATCTTTACAGCATATAGTGTTAATGCTATCTTATTACAGTTAGGGCCTCAAATTGGCTCATATTTGCATTTCTTGAGATAAAAGGTAAAAAAAACTTGATATTTGAGATGATACATTCAAACTGAAAGCATTACTGAAAAAAAAAAAAACATGTCTTGCTTGAACCTCTCTTTAAAGTAAGAGAGTAGGTCACAGTGGCACCTTCTTGTATCAAGCAGATACAGTAATTTCCAAGTTTCGATTGTTAAAAGATATTTTTTTATTTATTAAAAAAACTAAATGTAATCACAGTGGTTCAAGGAACTTGCAGTCAATTCTCAATTTTTGTCACCTTGTGGCCTAAACTCACTGCCGACTTTGTTAGGTACACCCATTCAGTTGATTTGAACACAAACTGCATTTTAATCTTCAAATTATATGTTGCAATTTAATGCCTGTAAAACTATTTTGAGACAAAACATGAAAGCAGTTCAGTTCCAACATTCAAATGCTTCAGTTCTTATGATGAAGGAGCAACATAGCAGATTATGAGTTAACCCAGATAGCTACTAGGTGAAGCAAAAACATCTCAGACTAAACTGAAGAGATTCAAAAAGTCAAAAAATCTGTTTTATAAATGATTTTAAAACTCAGAACAACAAACATGTCACTGTTGAAAAATTGGTTTGTCACCTTCCCTTTGTACATCTATGCCTCTTGACAGGGCATAGCTGTCAAAATGCTCACTATGTAAGTTAGCTCATGTGACTGCTATTGGCTTTAACACATTTCACTATCAAGGAGCCTATGCAGTGGTTTCTCTAACCACCAGGTGGGCACCTGCCAACAGGACTGCACTTCAAACTTCATGTTTTTAAACAAGAAGGTTTCTATTTTTTTTTTTTTACTTCGACTATTCATCCAGTATTGAGATTGGTGAGTTGAGGTATGTGAAGAAAAATACATATCATCTAGAATGCGACAGCTGTGACGAGAGTAGAAATACTTTTTTTGCTTTTTTGTCCCAATGTAGTTGCATGATGTACATGGGTGCTAGTTTACTTACTAAGACATTCTAACTGTATCTGCACAGGAATTTGTAAGTCTTTATGAACCACATCTCAGTAGCAAAGCCACAACATTTTAGCTTCCACATAATTAAAGCAGAAATTGCGGCACTTGATCACATTGCAATTGTGCTCAAGTGCTTTGCTGATTCAGTCATTGGCTAAAATTTGACATCAATTGTAAAAAAATATTAACAGCAGAATCTGATTGATTAGATTCACATTCATCATGCCAAACAACTATTTAAATTACCACAACAAACTGCAGCAAGTTGAAACATTTACCATATGTTACTCCACAAAGTATCTAAAATAACCAAAATTCTGCAAGCAGGAAACAAACTGCAAATGCAAACATCGAGAAACAACCAAACAACCTTCTTTGAGGTTTATTTTAGTATAAAAGGTGATTCATTCTACAACCGACTTCCAGCTGTGGCAATTGTTGTTTTTGTGGCAAAACAAAATATATATTCCATGTGATCTGATAGTACAGCCAGTGAATGATCCATTCACTGATCCATATACTGGCTATGCGAAGTATAGCTAGTGAATAAATCATTTACCGTTTTTGCAACAGTTTGCTATGGAAAACACAAAACATGGGAATAAACCTGTCACGCATTTGAGAGCAATGCACATTTCATTCAAAAGAAAGCTCATTTTGTCAGTCACTATAAGTCAGCAGAAAATAAAATATTACACCTGCCTTAACAAGATCCTCCAACTCCGTTGAATTTATGCAGCTGTGCAAGGCCAAGAACTCCAGTTTTTCTTTCAGAATGACCGATTTCTGGTAGCTTTCGTGAGGCTGCTCCAGAGCCTGGAACACCGTTGCCCCGATGATGAGGTACAGCACCACCAGGAAGAAAATGGCCGACACAGTTTTCCACCTCATGACTGTGGTCCGGGTGTCGCACTCATCCTCCGGAGTGTTCAGCACCACTGGTTTTGTGGAGAACGACAGGCGAGGCTTGGAGTTGTGGACGGCAGCCTTTGGGTCAAGGAGGTCAGGTGCGGCCACTGGAAGGAGGGAGATTATCATTGTCTGAGGTGTTCCACACTAAAAGAGCTAAAAATTATACATGCTTATGTTAAAAAGAGCCTAGCTAACATATGTGGTGTTTTTCTATGTTACTTCATACATTTGACTTTGTATCAGAAGCTAATTAAATAATTTGCTGGATTATTGCCACTGCAGGCTAATTTATTTGAAATTTTAATATTAAAACTCCACCAGTAAGAAGATGACTGATTGTTCTACTGTTTTCATTTCATTGTACTTCTTTGATTTACTCTTTCTGACTATTTTCATCCCTTCAGTTTTTCAATAGATTTTGACAGAGAGCTAATGCTTCTGGAACTGTTCAAGTAACTCCTATTTTCTCTTAGTCAAGGACTTTACACTTCTTTAACAATATTTTCATTGTTTTTCTCCAACTTTCTCAGGGCAACAAAAAATAAAATTGCTGTTTAAGGAGAAGTTTATGCGCGGCACAGCCACCTAGTACAGCCATGCAAAATACATGAGGCTCTGTAGAAAGGTTGTATAAAATAGTAACTATGCTGCATTTTTCACTATAATTTCTTTCGCCTTCTACCCGCTAACATTTTTACTATGTTTCTTTTGGGGAAAAATCTTTTTTTTCTGTGAAGAAAATATATTTTTTTATGTGAAGAATAAAACTTCTGCTGTTTTTTAATGAATAAATGCCTTTGCCTATCCATTGAGATTTAATAGAGGGTAATGAGAATAATTTTTTTCAATTTAATTTTGGTCAACTTTTAAGAATGCACATGGAGTTAGAGAAGCTGCTCAGCATCGACAAGCTTTTCTTTAACCAACATGAACTGCATTAACTCTCAGCCTTACACAGCTATTTTATTACTAACTCAAGCTGCACAAGTCTGAATGTCTTCCTAATAAATACATAATTAAAGCTTTCACCAGTGCATCCAGGTGAAGTCGTCAGTCCCTATTAGTTGTTGATTATTATTCAAGCTCCTGTCTCAATGATCCAACTATTTGACATATTTTTCACATTTGAATCAGGACTTTAACATACAAAGACTCATGGCAGTAATTCAAAGGACTAGCACATGCAGGCTATGAAATGAATTCTACAACATTTATATTTAGAGCACATGTTTCTTGGGATGTTATGTGCAACACGTGACTGTGAAGTAGAAGCAAAACAACAAATGGTTTTGAAATATATCACAAATAAAAATCTCCAAATGAATACAGTTTCCATTAGCCTTTTACTTTACAGCCACGTTTTGTTTTTTTGGTTTTGTTGCTTTTGCTGCTGCAGGTTTGGTTGAAGCATGGATGAAGTTTGCTGCTGAACAACAGTCTTAGAAAGAGGACTGAACTTTGACTGTGCTGCTCTAACATATGACTTTGCTTGTTGAACCTTGCCCACTCCAGCCCCTTCTCATTGCCAGCCTCTAAAATGTATTCTTCCAGGTTTGCCCTGCATTAACTTCCAATTCTTCCTGACTGGCATCTCTGTACCTGGGATTGTACTGTGCTAAACAGTTACAGGTCTTATTTGGCAAACTGGGGCTGCTTTTTGGTTATTTTAAATCAGGAGTTCCCCAAGACTATATGGAGTTCCCCAAGACTCTATATAGGAGAATGTTTATTCCTCTGGCTCAGATCTTTGGAGTAGTACAACATTGTTTAACATATCTATCCTCCTGACATACAATATTATATTTCTGTCCCCACCTGACCATAGTTCACTACAGTTACTGTGTCCAAAATACAATCTCAATGCAGAACAGTCAGAAGGTGGCAAGTGGCAATTGCTTCAGTGACTTATCCAGTGTGTGTGCTGTGTTTTTGCATTTTTTTCACCAGAGCTGTACTTGTGCTATCCTGTTATTGGTTTTTAGGCAATTCTTGGAAGTTTTTAGTGGGCAGACTTTGTGAAACCCCAGGTGAAACATGAGATTTCTGCAGATAGCCCACTGTTTCTCTTAACTGAGCAAATTATGAGGCGTCCATTTTTACGGTTGTACCGTTAGAATTACTGTATCTGCACCTCTTGTTCAGCTCCCAGTGATCAGTAGCAATCAGCAGACTCACATCAACATGTTTTTGTTTCCTTGTATAAAAATCAAACACACAGACTCTAATCTTTGTGGAATAAACTCAGACTGCCTGACACTAGGCTATTATATTTTAATGTTGCACATACAGCACTTTCTCTGCATGGCTACATTCTTCTTTTTTTAGTATTTCTGTGCTTGAAAGATGAGCTACAACAAAAACAAAAAAAGAAAAAACATTTAAATTATCAAATATTTAACAATATTTGTCACAATGATGTTTCTCAAGCGTTTGCTGCCCTTAGGTGATTACATAACACCGCCCAGAGGTCTCTTAGCCTTTTTTTTTTTTTTTTTTTTAAGGAAACTGCTTCTACATAGTACTCACTTCATACCTCCTAAGCTTTCAGCTTTCGCCAGCATTCTTATTTTATAAGTTATATGACTAAGGTAATCACTGTTATCACGATTCAGATGGTTTTAAAAAAAAAACATAGTTTGTTATGGAACAATGTTTGACAATAAATCTGCTCAGAAAACAAAAAATAAAAGGCACAAAAAATGACACAAATCATCTGTTAACATTCATAATTCATGCAGACAATTTATAATCACCTTGATGTCAACGTAGGCTACTTACTTCTCTACCATCTCGTCTCTGTCGGTTTCCTAGAAGGCGTTATTTTCCAGGAAAGCGCAGCACGGCTCTCCGTCTAAAGTCTGCCTGTGCCTCCCGCGGTCGCTCCAGAGGACGTGTCCGCTGTCCACATGGCTTTGGAGCGCTGACCTGCTGCCTGCTTCACGATCTCCGGAGAAAAAACATCCAGCGCATCACGTCCGTCGCCACGAACGCGAGCCCAGGCTGAGCGTAAAAGGAGCTCGGGGAAGAGGCTCCAATCCACGGTGCACAATCCAGGTGTCTGGGGGAAGCGCGGTTTGTTGTTGGAGTGAGAGCAAACACTGTTAAGAAGAGTAAGACAACGACGGATGCGCTGCAGTGCGCCGGGAAAGAAAGAGAGAGCGGAAGAGAGAGAGAGAGAGAGAGAGAGAGAGAGAGAGAAACCTCTGAGGTTTCTAGCGCTGAAACATCTTATGGAAAATTTCTGAAGCTCACCATTCAGAGCGCAACGAATGATCATGATTATTGGTAGTTTGCAAAAGTATTCATGCCCCTTAAACTTTTTTCACGTTTTGTCTCATTGAAAACTTCACTCTCAGATGTTGTGATTTCATGCAAAATAAATAAATAAATGAATAAATGTGAAATAGATATACATGGCTTCATTTTAATTGTATAGCCTACTGAAGGAAAACAAATCGGAGAGTGGCTGCTTCTTAAAGAGAAAGGTCAAACTTCAAGGTGGCATGTTACTTACAGCACCATAAGTAACATGGTGCTATAAAGTGACACCTTGTGTCTGAAAAATACACAGTACCACCCCTTTACGCACACCCACAGCATGGTGTTGTAGGTTCAGTGAAGTTTTAAGTTCATTATTCAACACTGGGGAACAGTCTTGGGTCTGTTTCTAATTTGCCCAAAACCATTGTGACATTTCTTAAGAGTTTTCAAGATTTTCTTCCGTGGACTAATCTAGCACAACGGAAACCTTTAAGAAGGTGCATCTGGAGTAAAACTAAAATAGCGAACATCACACTGTACTTTACAACGGCCACAATTCAGACTGCAGAATGAAACAGCTGGCAATTTTGCATCATCATTTCACACAAAAGCACCTTGCACAGATTACTGACATTTTCCTCCTGAGGTCTGCCCACCCTTGTTGCTTTATTTACCCTCTCAAGGACAGTTTTCTGCTGCTTAAAGCAGAAAACGCAGTGCCATGATGTCCTTGTTGGACCAGTAAGTTAAACGGGTGCTGCCCCCGTCACAGAGATGCTGAACCTGCAGGCGACAACTAGCTTATCAGTGGGAGGAAGCAGACCCCAGGGCACGGCACTACATGCTCCAAAGCACAGGTTTGGCGCATTAATTAAATCCATCCGAATTAGTGAGACAGTCTGGGCTGTTTATGATGTGACTTTTCATTTGTTCGTGGCATGTGGGTGTGTTCGCTCTGAAAAAGTAGAGAACACACAGGGGCTGACAAGGATTTTAATTGGGTTAAAGTCTGTTCTGCCCTTGAAGATGTTCCTATAAGGCAGAGACATAGTGTGTTAGTGCTGAAGTGCCCACTGTATTGATCAATATTGACTGCTCATTTACATAATGTACTTGTGGTAATTGAATGGTAGGACTCCAGAGCTGAGTTTCTCTGCTTTAATAAAATACATTTATTTCTCAAGCAAAATCTTCTGAGATACAATATTGTGACTTTCATGTTTTTTTTTCCATTTTAGTCAGATTATATACCTTAAACTTTTTAAGTTCGTGCAAAACTATTTACGTGTGAACGTTCTGCTTGTGATAATGAAAGAATGAAGAATATTATTATTATAAAGGATTGTAATTCTAACTGCAGGTCTTCTGGGGCTCAGTCCTTTTCTTTTAAATCTAGCAATGTTTTAAGATAACATTTCTTGCAGTTGGATAGAAATGATTTATAGCAACACAACATGAATTCTCTTTGTTCTGTTTGATTCAAACGTGTGTGTTTTTTGTGATGTCAAATTATATTTCTTCAGGCTATTATAGAGCTCAAGTAAACAGCCATTTTTTTACCCAATATGAACCTTAAGCTCAGCTAAATAGTTTTTATAAAGTATTCTAAGGGAAAGATTTGCTCCTATTGTCATATTTATATCACACTGAAGGAGTTAACTGTCTAAGTAAATATCACCCAATTCGTCTGGCTGCCAACAGACAAGTCCAAACCCCATACCATGAAATCCATCCTGCTCCAGTATTGATTTTTACAGCCACCTCCTAATTTGTTTCCTCTGGTAGATTAAGTCTTCAGCTGTATAAATGTCTTCTTTCTCACAGACATTTCGCTTGAAATTTTCTCTGGTCTTACCTCCCCTCTTTCAATCCCAGTCGACGTCAGACGTGAAGTCATACAGAGGATACATAAATTCTCTCTTTCTTTTTAGCTTTCTGTGCCGTCGTGTTGATGAGCTTTAATAAAACGTATTAATTAAATAGATAGCTCAGTGTTATAATCACTTTCACAATTTATCCAAACTGATCAAAGGAGCCTTGCTGCCCGATTCCCAATTTTTGCTGTAGTTAGAAATAATCGAAGTAGTTTGCAGTTGATTTTTTTAAACAATAGTCACAAAAATTGAGAAAACGTATTTAGTCTCACTGAACTCTATCCAGTAATGACTCAATTAAATAAAAAGACAAATTTAAAGATAAAATGTTCTAACACTAATTCCTGAATATACACTATCCCTCAAAGACAAATGGGGAGAAAACAGCTTAAAAAAAATCAGGTTTAAACTAGTGAAGGATTTATCCTTTATTAAAAGTTTCCCAGTCTCTCTGGAGTTTAGGAAAAGGGAAAAGTCAATCATTTGAATTCCTTTCTTAGACTGGAACCCAGTTCCTCCATTATTATTATTATTATTATTATTATTATTATTATTATTATTATTATTATTATTATTATCTTGAATTTTTATTTTTTTGCTTCTTTTTTTTTGCCTATTACTTTGCTCCTGACACTGAACACTTTTCACAACTAAATCAGGATAATCAGTTCTAAGTCTAAATCTGTGTGCACTAAATTTATAATTATCAATTTCAAAAGAAAATATGTTTACCTGATTTATTTGTTTATTTATTTGCCTTTAATCTTACAATGCCTTATTTGGGAACAACCCTCAACATGTCTCATATTGAATGGTTCCCAGCTTGCCTGGAGGACAGCTTTACTGATACCAGGAACATACGGTTCATGTTACATGCAGACAGTAGCCTTGTTATAGGTGACATTGCTGCATTAATGTGCCATACTATCAATGTAATTTTGTAAAGGCGGAGCAACAAAAGAGTAATGATGTTCATGTTGAATTTCATTCAAGGTTCTCATGAATAAATTATTAAAACATTCTACTGAGTCCATAAGGGTCTGTAGGAAAGCATAGTTGTTTAAGGCATTTGTCTTCTTTAAAATCAGTGGGATGATCTTAATGTGCTGATCTGAATCCAAACTGTTGTAGCTATTTATTTTTTTCACAAACACATTGGCAAAATCTATGTGCTTCTCACTAACAGATTTAAAAAAGAAATAAAAAAACGTCTGTCCCTATTGTTCTCTGTATGAGTGCAAGGATTTTTAAAAAAAAATATTGCACAATTGTCTTGCCAAAATCTGTCAGGAGTTGTGTTTTTCAGAAGGTTCAGGAAACAGATGAACCACAACATCAGCAAGCAAAACATTTTTAAGGTTTCATTTAATTATACACTTTTATGTCCATGTCCTCATCTGCAAGCTTGCATTGTAAAGACTCCGGGGATTTGACGGTGGAGAAATGAGTTGGGTCTCTACTCCCTGTCCTGCTGAATCTAACCCAATCGTTTCCACAGAGGCTGCACTTTGCTCGTCCTGCAGAGAGTTATCAGCAAATCCACAGTGTGTTTTTACACACTGCCCTGCATGTTTCAGTTGTTTCCCTGTTTCAGCAAACCTGATTTCAGTTGATGGTTGATTAACAAGCTTTTGCTGATCTGCAAACTGAATCAGGCGTGTTAAAAGCAAGGAAACGTCAAAAACACTCAAGGCAGTGTGTCTTGAGGGCCAGGGTTGGAAAAAGATGTTCTGCGGGGCAAAAAGTGTACATTTCTAGACTATTGGATTTAAAATGATTCATCTCCAACCACAAATTAAATTTATTGGCAAAATTCAAACAAAATTCCAACAGAAAATTTTAGGTTGATGTTAGAAAATTACCCTTTTATAAACTTGTGCTGTCTCAAAAATTGTTCAGATCCCTGGATAGTTCAAGAGCACACATCTATTTAGACTAGATCTTTACCTTCAGGTTAGCACTACACAGCGCTGTTTGCAAAAACCAGCCACAGAGACAGAATCTTTCTTCAGGCTGTTTCTACCAACTGTGTAGTGAATGTCTCAGCAAGTAAATTCAGTGTACTGTAAGCTCAGTGTAAATGATGCAAGTCACTTATAAAAGAGTATGATGTAGAATTCACATGAAATATCTGTAAATCACACAAGTTGCATTATGTAAACACCTTTCTCATCCGTCAGGCTTCAGTAGTCCCTGTTAATTGCGCGATCTTTCAACAGTGGGTTTAAAAGTCATTAAAATGCACAGTTGGCTCTCAAACCGATAGAGCTTCAATATCTCATGTTGATTTCTTCCTCACTTTATTAAACTGTCATTTTCTTGTCTGGAAGCTAGTCACTATTTTTTGATAAGTTAAGCTATTTTGCTCCTTTGGGGGCTTTTTCAGGTCCTACGTGCTAATGAAAGTTGATTAAAGACCGTAATGAAGCAAACTAAACACGTTATGTTTATGTGCTCAAACACAAGCTTCTCAGTCTAAATAATTATAGGCTTTACATGAACATATTCCCAGTTGTACTGGGTTCGTAAAAGACATTTTATAGCAGTTTGTTCTGCAAGCTGTGAGAAAATGGACATAAACATATCAATAATAAATCAATCAGTTTCATTAATAATTACACAACGTCAGTGTATTTATCTGAAACAAGGTGACAAAATGGTTTAAATGATAAGATTTTATTCTTCTTGTTTCGTCTAGTAGATTAAATGAGGCTCAAAGGTCTGTTGGTGAATATCTTAATTATGCAAAGATTAATATTTGAATAAAAATACCTGTGGGATATCTGTGATTAGATTTCAACATCACATCATTTTCAGCCAAGCAAAGAGATCATCATTAAAGCGCAGGGATGTTCTTTCTTTCGGTCCAGTTCAGCCCTGTTCCCTGCTCTCATTGCATGGAAGCACACACTGTTAATGGATGGCAGTGATAGGAAACCTGAATTTGGGTGAGTGCAGAAAATCCGGAGGACTTAAATATTCAAACAATGCAAGTTCATTTGTATTCCCCATAGGGTTCCTGGATGTTTGATGTTTTCCTTTATATCAATTATTTTTCTACTAACAAAATGTTGTTGTGTTTATGTAAATAAAATAAAAGTAACCAGGTTCTGTATTTTATTTTAAATTTTATTATTTTAAGACTTTTTGTTTTTCAGTTCTTTCATATACAAATGGAGTCCCTTTAGTGCCTCCAATTGTGTATGAAATAACATCTTTGAATAAATTACCATTACAATTTAACACCAATTTTTTTTCTTTTTTTTTGTTCTCTGGTCAATCAAAATGTAGTGTTTTATTATTATTATTTTTTTTTCTTTCTACAAACTGCACAATATCTGCAGGTTTTTGGACTGTCTGTTTCAACACAGCTGATTCAAATAGTATGACTAATTCAACTTCAGTGTGACAAAACCTGAATCATCACTTAATTCAGGTGAACTAAAACATCCAGGATTGACTTTGGACTCCTCTGATTTAAAGGGACCTCTTCAGGTGCAGCACCAGTAATACACAAAGTAAATGTAAAACAAGAAACTAAGTTTAAGAAAATACAGTAAAGAAAATCAATGAATTAAAGTTGCAGGAACAGTCATGTTCTTTGCTTCTGATTAAAGGAGCCAGAAGTTTCTGCACATCTTAGGTTTTCTAGGAACTTGGTTCCAGAGCTACAAAGGCACATGAAAACCTAAGTGCTGCCTTTCCCTTGTGTATTTCTGCAAACACTGAGTTAACAAGTTTCTGATGAGCTATGGGGTCCAGATTTGGTCCCAACATGATAAAACCTGTAGAGACATGAGACTTGTGTTGATCCAACTATGACTTTATACTTGGATCCACTTTTCCTCTACAGAGCAGCCATTGTGACAAAGAACTAACATGTGCATAAAAAATATGAAAAAGATATAAAAACATAAATAATGCAAGTGACATAGTAAGGTATTTTGCCTTTTACAACTGGTGTTAAGAGTTTAGGGTTAGGGTCAGATGATGTTTTTAGTAAGAAATGAATAGTCCAGATATATTAGCCACTACTTGATTTAGAAAACAGGAAACAGTTTTTATTTAAAACACTGAGTGAAAGCTTTAAGCATTGCATGAACTAAGACATCAGTTCACTCATGTACTGATGTTTTTCTTGTCCCCTGAGTGAAAACGCTGAGAAATGAAATGGTCGTGATTCTCAGTCTGCTTCATTTGGTCACAATACATGACGTTTGCCAGCTCGTACACTGCTGACCCTCTGATCACTCCTAGGGCCACAAAAGGACAAAAAATTGCCTTTTTTTCTGGTGCGTCTGTCCAATTTCATGGCTGACTGGACAATAGTGAAGCAGAGCTAATGGTTCGCCTGATGTTTGCTTTAGGTAACATAAATTGGTCACTTATTTCAAAAATGTATGTTTTCAAAGAATAAATAATAAGAACTGTGCAACAGATTTTAGCCTAAATATGTAGCTGTGACTCTGTTATTTACCATTTGTAACTGTAAAAGAAATATTATTTGTTATTTTATATTATTATTATATATATATATATATATATATATATATATATATATATATTATTTTTTCAGCACCAAACTTTGAAACTGCTTATACTAAAAACCTTAGACATGTCTAACATTTCTCCCAACTTTAATATATCTGAGGCCCCATGCCTCTTTGATGTTGCACCTGCTCATTTGTACCAGCATACAGTCAAGCTTTTGATGAAGAAAAATTTTGCTTTGTTCTTTACCGCCTACTGAAATGTCCATGTCGCCCTGTCTGCTGTATTCACTGTGGTACATCTCAGCAGTGAGGTTTAATTAAGATTAATGTGAGACCTGACAGGGAACCCTGCTGACTGAGTTGGGACCGATTTTATAATGCAATGTGGTTAAAGAAGATAGCTGCAGACTTATTGGTAGAGGCAGAATGTCATGACATATTATCCATGTGTGATTCAGTGTATGGAGGTATAGAGTTATTGTTGTAGTAAAATCTGCAAACAGGATGAAACTTGGCAACTGAGATTAAAGCAATGCAAAGACAGACAATACCAGTTTTTCTGAGGTCTTAATGTGTTTCCCTTTGATTTTTTTAGAGTTGGAAAACTTTCACCATTTGAAGATTATGACACAGAATCACTGCATCAATAAGTCAATAGGTTAGCTTTTTTTTTTTTTTAAAGAAAAGAAAAATCAAAAGTCCATCTCAGCGAATTCAAAAATAAAGCTATAAAACTTTCTAAAACAGTTATTTGACAAACACCACATGCAACCGACTACCAACTACATATATGAAGTATACAAAACAAAGCAAAACAAAACCATCGTCAACCCGATGGTTTGCCCCATTGAGGTGGAGGTTCAGGGATCAGGGAATTCATCCATGAATTTAGTCCTTGGGAAGTTGACCTCAAAGACAGTGAAGTCAGTGGTCTTAAAAATAAAAGCATAACAAGACTAACATCCTGTTAGTCTCTGTTTGTGTTTCACCTTAGTGAGGGAGATGCTTTGTAGCACCCTCACATGAAGCGAGTCTATAAAACTAAAATATTAATAATGTTCACATGGTGCATCTTCAAACAGATCTGACACTTTAATCTCATCTGCAAAAAAAAAAAAAAAAAAAAAAAAAAAAAAAAAAAAAAATATGAAATTTTAATTAATTTTTGTTGGGCGGGTTTTTGGTTGCCATGGTTGTTTCTAAGCTCTTCCAGTTTCTTGTTTTATTGACGTGATAAAAGCAAAGGAGAAACTGGAATCAGCAGCAATTCAATTTTCACTAAAGTCTACCTCTGTAGGCACCACATCTGCACAAGGATCTTTAAAAAAGTTAAATCAAAACCAGTACAGATATGTCTGAACACATAGTATACATTTGTCAAAATGATTTGATGCCACGTTTAGCTACGGTATGGATCAAATAACTGTGAAGAGGAAGGAAAATAATACAAATGGTTTTGAAATAAAAATCTGAAAACTGTGGCAAACTTTTGTATTCTTCCGGTCAAGACTTTGTAGAACAATCTTTAACTGTATTGACTTTTCTGTCTGTTTAACTTCTCATATCCAAAGACAAAAAGTTTTGCCAACTTGTCGTTGCAAACCTCTGTTCAGCTCAGTCATATTAGACACATGTCATCTCTTGTCACAGATTCTCAGTGAAATGTTTCAACACCTACTGAAAATTTTGCCTTTTTGATAATAATGCAAAGTAACTTTATGCCGCTACCTAAAAAGTCAAACTCTTTGTTCCAATTATCCCATGATTAATTTATTGTTGAGCAGTAAAAAAAATTACAATTAAAATAGTTCTGTGATTTTAAATTTTTAAAATTGATTTGTTTTAGCCCTTGAGTCTTTTCAAGCTCATGATTTTGGCCCGTTTGGTAAAATGTAGCTCTCACTGTATGTCTCACTGTATATCACTGTTCTGTTTTACAACCTCCACCAGGAACGCTTCCATGATTACTCTGTTTTTGTTTTCCATCAAATGAGACCAGCTTCCCAGTCCTGCTGAAGAAAAGCCACGCCACAGAATAATGGAGTCACCACCATGTTTCACTGTGGGTGATATCCGGTATTGGATTTCGGGCACACAGTGGGTCAAAAAGTAAAGTAGCTTGTTGTTGTAATGTCACATGTTGAAGGAGAATGAAAAATTATTTTATGTCACCAGACTAGAAATTTGTAATTGCACACATACATACAAACTTGAGATGAACCTTTTAAATAACAGTACTTTGTATAATGAAATTACATAAACTATTAATACCGCTGACATTCACAGATGGTGGCATTTTTCTACTGTGAACTGAATGTCAGTGGCGGCTTTAAGATTTTGCTTTTCTCTCAGACACTAAAAAAAACCCAGACTAAAAAAAACCCAGACCAATCAGGAATCAATGTGAGAGAACAGACAGATGAATCACTGAAAAGGAAATGAACATTTAAAGTTTCTGAAGTTACTTTTTTAACACCACAAATGACATTCAACCACAAAATCTGTCACAGCTTTGTAATTGAGCAGTTACCAGATAACAAATATATTGTTAGACGTCTGCGGTGCCTATCACTGCGTAGTGGTGCTTTTGCATAATGAGCTCTTTCCCAAGGAGTTTATCATGTGGTTTGCCTAGAACAAAAAAAAAAAAAAAAGAAAATCCTGCTCAGAAGTCCTCCCTCTCTTCCAGTCACTTGACTTTGAGGCTGTTCCTTTCCCTTTGAGACTTCAACTCACAGCAACCCAACTGCTCATTAACTTTTGAATAACCCAGTCTTTTCTGCTGCATGCAGTATGCAGTACTGGTGGAGTCAGCTCTATTATTATGTTTTGTGAAAGCATTTGAATCATCCAGATCAGATCGTACAGGCATACAAGACAGACGTAAGTGGGAAGAGAACTTCAGTGTTCAGTTCACAGGCATTCAGTTGTCAAAATGTCCTCAATTTGGAAAAAAAAGAACAATCCCTCAATAAAATGTTATATTTCTCACAACTGTCATAATAAACCAGAAACAGCATTCTACTGTGCCTTTAATATTAAGCATAAAATAAAAATGTCTATTTTTTCTGTCACTTACTGCATTTAAAAACAGTTTGAAGATTTCTGTTCCCAGCTTGAGCTCCTGCAAAGACCAGAAATTAAAGGGATAATTATGTGAATGTAAGAATACAGCATCTAATGCTGTGTAGGTTACAGCAGATATGTTCGCTCTTATCACAGGAGTGCAGACAATGGACAGAAATAGCAAAATTATATTTGGCTGCAGTTCATCTTCAGCGTTCTCCACTATCTACTTCAATCCACATGAGGAAGGAGGCGCCATCTGGGTGGAAATTAAACTGACACTGACCAGATACAGACTGACCAGATGTTAGTGCATGGTGTTTACCTTCAATAGTTTCAGAATCAGCAATCATCTCTATTCCACTGTTGTTGCCTTCATATCACAGGCCACAACTGAGATTAAAGTCTGGTCATGAAACATATCACAGAGAAATTGGAAAACTTCTGCTTATTAAACAAATGCACGTACACAGTCTCCAGCAAATAACTATTTTAACTACGCCAAAATTATGAAACAGACATAACATGGAAGTTTTGCTGCACTGTGACGGACTGGCAACCCGTTCATGGCGAACACTGACTCTCAGTGATCTGGAGATAGGTAACCCCATGTGGCCCTGCTGGTTTAAACAATGGATGTTTGGTTGGAAGAATATTTTAAGATAAAATTATTTCCAAAATTTGAGGCATTTTTCAAATATTTTTTATAGATTTATGATCTCAGATGTAATTTATCACACAACTAGAGAACCACCAAGCCAACAAAAAAAAGTGATAACCGAGCAATAGAAGGCAATCAGTTGGCAGACATACAATTTTTTGTTGGACTTTTTAATGCTTTTCCTTGCAAAGTACTGTTGCTTTTTTTGGTTTCCTCACAGTCCATTAAACCTTGGTGCTGCATTTGGCAGACAAACAGCAGCTCTTGTCAGTGCAGAACAGCTCTCTATGCTTGAAAGTACACAGTGAAAGTATCTGAAACAAAACAAAGTCAAAAATACCAAAGCTGCACAAAAACTCCAAGTTGCATCACAATTACCATACTTTAGAAAGTGGTTTATTTTTAAGGTTTAATGTTGATTAAAGTTGCAATTAATTCCTTCACATGTTTTTATGCTAACTGCATGTGTCACAAACGTTATGACATCAATTGCCTAAAAACTGCAGCTTGTGTTGCTGGGCAACTGCACAACTGGACCAGTACACCCCATTGCCTCACACTGCTGCCCCCACACATTTACTGTAGACAAGCTCTCCACATTTCATCCAAGGTGCACTTTCCAAGGAGGATGTCCTTTCCTTGACTCCTGATCCTCAGCAGCAATCTACTCAAGAGGAAGCAAGAAATGGCTCCACTGCTCCTATAAAATGAGATTTCAGCAGGAGTGTTTCACGTTGTAACAATTTCTCTAAGGCTTAAGGTGAAGTGGTGGACAAGAAAAACCTCTCTGACAACACATTTGTTTATATTGTTACGAGCTGATTTTGTATTTGAAGTATTCAAATGGAAACTTGATTTGAAGTTTGAGGAAAACACAGCATATCCTCCACACTGTGGAGCTGACAACAAGAATATCTGCTGAAACAAGTTTCCTGCTGGTGGCTTCCTTCTCATGGCAACAACAAAGGTCTGACTGATAAAAAAATAAAAGTACTTGGCTCAGAGTCTATGCTAAAGGTGTCCGTCCTTTCTAAAGGCACATCTACAAACTAGTTGTATCTGGTTTGGAAGATTCTTGGAAATATTTTTTCTTCTCCTTCAGTAGAGAGGCTGATATGTCCTTTTTGGCACCTCAAGCAATGTTCCTGTATGTGCAGATTCCAGGAAAGATATTTAAATCCCAGGTACAAAATGTTCACTCTCCCTTTTTTTGTTGCCCTCATCTTAAGCTGGATAAGAAACATTTTTACGAAAATCCAAATTGTATCAGTCAGTATATAGTACGTAAATATAAGCGTTGCAAAACATTTACAAATATTTCACAAGTCAGATGTGCTTTCATCATTATCAGTCTTGGATTTTTCATGAACAATAGGAGATTTTTTTATGTATGGGTTTATATGTGCAGGGGTCATTATCTATTTCCCAGGCATATATGTAGCAAAATTACATAGCTATATTGCATCCAGTTGTTATAAAATGCTGTATATATAAAACATAGTTAATTTGACTTCACAATTTAATGCAATACACACAGATATAATGAAAATCAGCTGAAAATGATGTTTCTACACAGACTGACTCAATAGTGATTCAATGGAAGACACGCGGTTCTGAGCTCTCCCTGGAAAAAAAGCTCTCCATGGGAATTCATCATAAGAAAAAACCAGGTAGCCAATCTTGATTTGTACTTCCTGGCACACACTTGAGCTGAGAAAAACTGTTTTTTGTTTTTTTTTATTGGTCAGCAGAGGTGAGTTTCTTTTCCGAACTCAATGTATTTTTAAAGGGATTGCGTCAAATTCCTGATTGAGAACCTTCACCTTGTAATTTTCTGAGGTATTTCTCCACTTACTTTACTTCTCTGGCCAAGGTGTCATAATTTTTTTAGTAAATGTTTTGCTGAAAGAAGAGAAGCTGGTGAAAAAAAAAAAAAGTGAAAAAGACTGGTTTGTTGCCATGTATTAATGGCAATGTATAATTTCTTCTGATAATTTCCACTCTTGAGACATTTTTAAAGTAAGGAGAACAAGAGGATCTATAAACATTGATAAGAAATTTGGAAGATTTTCTTTCTTTCTTCAAAAGCTACATGATGTAGCTTTTCCAAAAGCTACATCATGTTCCTGAATTTCAAACAGCTCCCTGAAAAGTAAAGCAGACTTTCTTTATGTCTGATTGCACAGACTGGATATAGATCTATTTGAACTCTCTCTCCATGCTGCTCAAACATTACATAAACAGAAAGAATGTAGCACTTGGGTGTTTATACAGAGATATAAATAACAACCACATTTAAACTGAATTCATCATAGATGAATCATTAGATTAACATTAACTTTGACAATGTGTGTGTTGCACATTTTCAGACTTAACTGATAACTTTAGTTCTTGTGGGCTCATTTTAGCATTTTTATTTTTCCATGCTAAAGAGTGAAGTATTATATGCAATAAGGAAAAAGCATATAGTAATAGAGTAAAAAAAATAAATACTTGAATAGAATTTCACAAGTCATGCTTTGACATTGTTGAAGTTCGATATCATCTTGAAAACTGTTTGTGTGGTCTGATACTCTTAAACCCAGTGATCCCTTCCTGTCTACCCAAGTGTGAATAATTTATCTCTCGTGGATATCGAAGTTACCAAAACTACATTAATATTCTGGTGATAAATCACATTACTATCCCTTTACAGTAAATATATCACTCTGAGTAAAGGGAGTATATAAACGAGCACATTATTGCATTATTATACATCACTGCATCTAAGTCAGAACTGAAACCTTTTCCAATGTTTCTCTTTTGCAAACTACTGAGTTGAGAGCAGATTAACATAATATAGCTGGCAGGATACACACCATAATTTTGCTTCAATTAGAATTTATGATTGTTCCACAAATCTAACCAAGGTGCAGAAAATTGGATATGTTGGAAGAGTGAACTGAATCATTTGGTACAAAGAGGAAGCCGTGAGAAGAAGTAATCTGAGGACATTTGGTAAAATATTAATCCTTCTCTAAAATGAAGGTTGCATGAGTAGATCACTTATTTATTGAAGAGGAGACTCCTGTTAAATCTAACATTGTTGTTATGCCATGTTAGCTTAGTTGATCTTTATTGCTTTGCAAATTATGGTCTTGTCACTTTGACTACAGCGGAAATATCTTTGCTTCATAATTTGTTTATTCATCCACTACTCTTTCATGGGATTCCCCTTTAAACAGTAATTAATCGCTCTCCTGCTCTGAGTTGAGGGAATACCCCATGACTGCGCAGTGCTGGCAGATAAAGGCAGGCGAATCCTATTTTATTACATTTTACAAAACAAAATTGCCGTATGGAGAAAAACACACCCCACACACAGAAGCACTCATTCCTCTACTCATTAACATTATGTTATTAAAAGAAGAGAGTACATCGCAGTGAGTACAGCAGGCAGAGGGAGCTTTAGGTTTAAGAGCAGAAGTGGGAGGATATTCTTTCATGCACTGTCTGAGGGATTATGGCAATTCATTACTCACTGTCAGTCATAGAAACTGCAGGATTCTGCAGACCGATGCAAACATCCTTTCCAGTCTCCTGCTGTATTTATTTATTATTTCACCTTCATCTGCACCAGAAGGGGACTCTCTCCTCGCTGCAAATGCATGTGTTGTTGCCGTGGATACTAGGTCAACTCAAGATAGATGCACTTTGTGGCGGCATGTTGCGTTCTCAGCTTGAACTCACGGCATTTGTTCTTCTGCCTAAATATTAGTGAACTTGCTTGACTTACTCATTTTATATTTGTGACAGCTTCCTATTTTTTGTTGCTGTTGTTATTTATTTATTACATGTGGAGTATCATTATTTTTATGAGTTGACTTGCTCTAAATTCATATCTTCGACATGCTGATGCCAATCAGTGGTAATCAGCAGTCCAGGTAAAAGAAACCTCAATAATGACGAAAAAACAGAATGCTTTCTACATGTGAGCTAAAAGATGCTAACTGAGATACATGTCACCTCAGCAGGCAACATTTTTTAAAATATTTTCCTTAATGTTATGTAAAGTCAAAATACGTATTTTGGTATTCTTGTAATAGAACGTCTATGAAAAGTATCAAGGGCACAAGAAATGGTGAAAATGTTGCTATTAAGTGTTTTCTTATGTGTTCTAATTACTGAATAAGGCAATTACAACAAGAAAGCATCTTTTATTTGACAGAAACACATCTTTTTCTCTCCCTGTTTGACAGTTTAAAGATTTACAGCAAAGCTTGTTTCAGAGAAAAACTAAATAACAGGACATTCTGTCGCTTCTCACAGGATATTTGCTTCCTCCCACTCCTTGTTAATCTGCATTCAGGTCTGCAGAGCTGTCAAAGGGTAATCAGCAGGACTGAACACACCTGAGACCCCTTTTGTCCCTTAAGAAAAGCACGACCTTTACGTCTGGGTGTTTGTTTGTTTTTTTTTTCTGTTTGAACCAAGTAGCACAGCACCAATGTGATATTTCCATTCATAGCAGTAAAGTCACTTTTAAGATCAGTGACAATTAAGGACTAAGTAGTTTCTCTTTCTCTTTTTATTATGCCAACAAAATGAATCAGAATAAGACAATATGGCAGACATACATAAATTGAGCCATAAAGTATTTATCGTGATAAAGTCAGGCCCTGAGCTCCCGAGTCACATCGTTCAAGCAACATGGAAAGCAGAAAAGCTACTTTGTGCTGAACCCTAATTTTTAATTCATTGATATTTAGCAGACTTCAGTTCAAAAGAGAGCAGTGATGAGACAGTTCAGTGACTATTTCAGAGAAGAGCAATTTCATTTTTTTCTTACCCAAAATGTTGTTTTGCAGTCTTTGAGTGATGAATTGTACATCTAAAAATAAATCTATTTCAATAAATCATTAAAGTTATTTTATGTATTTGTAGGTAGTTTCCCTTAAATTTTTACGTCTCCATGTTCCTTCCCTGGTTGAACGTAAGTCCTGCAATAAAATTACCCAGAGAGGACAAACCTCATAAGTTTTCTGACACTGTAATCTCTTTGGTGAGGTACTGATGAAGTTGTGGCTTTGAGTCAAAGGGTTACTGGACACAGTCTCGATTACAAATCATCCAGTACAGATTCTCGTCTCTCCTTTGTGTAATAATTGAGGGCTTTCACTCTCACAATGCTGTAATAATTAGCAGGATATTCAGTGGTTTGTTGAGGCTCTGCAGAGAAGCCAAAGTTGCCAATGCAGCTGCTATAATTCAGTGTGAAAAAATCCTGAAATATGATTACATTCATTGCGTGATTAACATTTCATCCACAATGCATGCAGTTATATGACACTTGATTACACAAAACTACTCAAGTACAACTGGTTCCTGTGCTGGGGGAAGCTTCAGAGCAAAAGAAAAATTAAAAACACGCACTGAACATAAATTATTTTCATATAATAATCACTGTACAAGACAACAAAACCAGTGGCATATCAGAAAGAATTGCATAGAAGAATTGCCATTTGTTTGCTTTTTATAATCAGTTTTTTCAATTGCATATTTACTACACATATTTATTAAAAGTCCAACCAAGAATATATATGAGCTCCAATAAAAGCCATCACTTGTTTTTATTATCAAAAAATATTTTCTTTTTAAACACATCGCAGCTAAAGTCCTTTATAAATTATTCCATTGCTAAATATTAAAGGTGCTCACATTTTTTATGTACAAACTTGAGGCCAATGATCACAGGTTTTTTCCATTTGCCTTTGACAAGTGAGGCCATAAAATCTTCCTTCATTTCTTCAGATTATTACAATCAGCTTAGTGTCATTGTTTTTTCTGTTTTTCACAAAACTGTTTATTAAGAGCATGCAGCTTCATCTCAAGGAACATTGTTTTAAAAGTATTGCTATGTCAAATGAAAGAGTGATATTATCACCACAACAGTTCATGCTTTATTATACAGTATGTTATGTTTTTTCCCCCTTGTAATCTTAGACATAGCTGTTGGGTTCTTTGCAATTGTATGAATGTTAATCACAAGAAGGAACATATTAGGGATGTTAACTTGAGTTGTGTGTTTCAAACATTTTTCAACAACAACAACAACAAAATCAAACATGCATTCTGTTTCTATTTATTGTTTTGAAACTTTAATCATTTTGTAAAAATAATTGTTCATATATTCATATTTACATTGTGTTAGCAAATTGCTTAAGCGCAGCAATCACACAACTTTTATGAAACATGTTCCCACTGGTTGTTAATGTGGATTTAATCAGCCACTCATTATTGAGTAATTCCAAGCCATGTTATTGATTCTTCCACTTATTGTTCGTTTTTCTTGTTCTACCTACAAAACAAAAATAACGAGGTTTACCTTTAAAAAAAGAAAAGACTTTGATTTTATTTTGAATTACTGACATCTGCTTTCATCTTTTCATTAATATTTCATAATGTATTCTTTACCTTACTCATGTACCTCTCCCCCACCAAAAAAACAAAAAAACAATGGTGTACTTATCATTTTTCTTCCCTGATAAACCAGGTGGGACAAAATAGCTTTTAGCACTTACACTATGTCTGTTGTTATTTCTCTGGGCAGAAAAACAATACGAAGACAGACATTTGGCTTAGAGCTAGCTGCAGGGCTACTGCGTGGCATTTCTTCATAAACATCAAGGTCATTCACAGAAAAAAAAATGACTCCAGATAGAAAATCCACATCACCGTATATTTGATGTGTGAATACCTCTGAAAAGAATATAAAACATCAAAAAACAATTCTGATGAAGCAGAACCTTTACACAGATTTAACTCATATATTCATGGTAGGCAGTGTGAGGGTGACTTTTTCTTCTAATTGCCTGTAATTATGTATGCCGGGGGTTTTCTCTGTTTGGTTCTGTTTCCTCCCACACTTAGTTGATTGCGGATGCTTACATTGAATGTCGCATTGGACGTCAACGTGTCTGTGCTGCCCCCTGAGAACTGAGAAATGCTGCAACGTTCCCTTCAATTAATAAATAAACACCCTGATCAGATTGAAAACACACTTTCTCTAATAAAATTGATAGCGCACTTCTAACTAATGCATGTTTTAACCATTTATTCTTTCAGATTTTTCTATTCTGTGAATGGCGGTATTCAACAACAAAATTTTTACTTTACTGTGATGGGAAAGTTCAGGTAGGTATTTCCACTCAAGACATCAGTGTATTTCAGGAAAAGATTAGTTGGAATATTCTGGACTTTCTGTGAGCAGATGATTTTGATGCACTGCACCTTTAAAAATGAGCTTGAAACGTGGGACGTTTATCACATTCTGTGTAAACAACATAAGCCCTGGTACATTAGGTATCTTTACAGATAATGATACAAGGGGGGTGGGAGATGTGTGCCATTACATGTTAGAAATTGCTGTAGAAATCACATTTAGTACTTTATTTTATCCACCTCCTGTGGCTCTCTTTGAGTTTATTTTCTCAAGACAAGTGTGTCTATGTTCAGCACTGGGGTAATAAGGTTCACATGATACCACGGGGAGCAGAGTGATGAACAGAGCAGATTAAGAGTCCGGTCTGCCAGAATTTATTATAGCGACGCGTACTCACAAACAAACATCCATAAAATGGTGGAAGAGAAGCCCGTGACTGTAGATTCTCAAAGCTTCATAAGTCTGTTCTTATTTAATCTGTGTAAAATATTTCCACCGAAAGAGAATTCACAAAAATAATTCAGCTTTTGTGTCTTTTTAAGAGTTTTTATTGAAGCCATTCCCATTATGATCGCAGGCTAAAAGCAAAACCACTCAGTTCAAGTCTGACCTGCGTTTTAAGCCCTTTATTTCTAATTTGCTGAAGAGTCTTTTCCGTCTGTGCTTGATAAGCACCTTGTTGTGCTTTTTTTTTTCCATGATGAAGATGCCAACCTTAAAAGCACAACTCTGATCAGACACTTTATTAAGTAACTGCATAAGAGGGCAGTGAAATAACAGTTTATTTCTGGAATAATGAAAAATGAAAAACCTGTGAGTCGTGATTCATTTTTGATATTTACAGTCTTCATTGTTTGGAAGTGACTTTCCATTAACCACTTTTATGCATGAGCGGACAAAATTGCTGGTACCGCTTGTTGATCGCTGAAATAACTTGAAACTAACAAGCAGAGATGAGATGAGCACTGAAAGTACCTGAAAGCAAACACAAAGCGTAACAAACTAAAAATAACATGAAGAATGCATGATGAAACCCATTGAACTATCATGACCCTCTGGACATTTTGTGTTTTAATTGATCTTTAAAGCACTTTTGATATTTAACATTCACTTAATTTATTAATTTTATGATCTCTAATGCTTTTGACCTGTCCTGGAAGTAATTTCATGTATTCATAATGTGATCAAAGTTGCATATTTAGTTATACATTTTTTTTGTTGTTTTTTTTTTTGTAGCTCCTCCTGACTACCAGTAGTTCAAATTTGTCCTCTGTAGAGGGCATTTGTAAACTTGAAAATCTCCCATCCACTGCATACTACTGAATTAATTCCTTTTGGTATCTACAGAGGACATTTAGGGCTTTTCAATGATACCAAATGTGAAGGGGTGGGG
>CAEGAD010057699.1:0-26158 GCA_903067055.1 Poeciliopsis paucimaculata
CTCCATTCCGCCTTTACTGGACTCCATTCCACCTTAACCGGACTCCATTCCACCTTAACCGGACTCCATTCCGCCTTAATTGGACTCCATTCCACCTTAACCCGACTCCATTCCACCTTAACTGGACTCCATTCCGCCTTTACTGGACTCCATTCCACCTTAGCTGGACTCCATTCCACCTTAACCGGACTCCATTCCACCTTAACCGGACTCCATTCCACCTTAACCGGACTCCATTCCGCCTTAATTGGACTCCATTCCACCTTAACCCGACTCCATTCCACCTTAACTGGACTCCATTACGCTTTATTGGACTCCATTCCACCTTAACCTGGACTGGAGTTTAATCCAGCTCCAGTCCATTTATAAAGTCCGGTTTGATTGGTAAGATCTGAATGCTAAGCTAACTCCGGTCCTCTAAACGTCAGTCTGGGTTGGTTTGAAGTGAACTCTGGTTTGGTTTGATATGTGAATGCCAAGCGGACCGGAGACCGCGCCAAAAGCAGGAAGTGGACTGCAGCGCAAGGGATTGTGGGTAAATACAATCAACACAAACATGCTAGCTTAATACTAGTAGGAGAAATGGCTCATGGTCTTTCGTCAGAAACAAAAGAGAAATGTTCCAACCGCTAAAATCTCTCCATTTTTATGTCCATTTGGTGAAGAAGGAAGTTGTCTTCTTCAGAGGTTTCTGTTCTTGACGCAGCGCCCCCGCAGGCAAGGAGGGGAACAGGTTGCTCAGAGGGTTTGGTTGGTTTGACCGCAGCAGCTGGAAGTGGAACCAATGCTGAAGTTTTGGTCCCAATAGAACTGAATCTACCTGACTATCAGATGGAAAACATCCGAAATGTGTTGGTCTGGCACATAAAGTCCAATAGAATACTTTGTAGAGTAACAAAAGTTTTAAGGGGTATAACTAGCTTTACGAAGTGAACTTGATGTCAAATCCAAACATTTCGATCAGTCTTGCAGTCAAACAGAACGCAAGATCAGGTCTCCCATCTATGGAGAGGAAAAACATAAAGTTAACGGTTAAAATAATGCAAAATGCAGAGTAGTAGGAGAAGAAAGTGAGGAGAAGTTGGACTGGTTCCCCCGTAAACCCAAAGGGTCAGCCTCCAGGTGACCTTTGGAGTCTGGTGGAGTTTCGTAAACCTTCATCATTCCTTCTCCTCTCTGTGTTTCCTCCTGTTTCTCTCTCTGACCTCTGACCTCCATCACATGATGGCTCTCAGAAACCCAGCAATGTTTAAACACAGGCTGCCTGGCTGGCCTTCAGTAGCTCTTCAGCTTGGGGCCGTGAATGAAACCGCCGGCCACATAATGACGCCGAGGAATGTAATCTTCCACTAAATCCTCTCCTATAAATTCACTTCAACAATACGTGACGTGTTTTTAGCATTGGGACATTATCTGCTTTTCTGAGCTGCTCCTGTTGCCAAATGGAAGAAGAAAGCAGTGCAAGGGGACGCGCTGTTTGGCTAACCGCTGTTTGTTTGTCTTTCTAGGCACCGTCCTCGGCTCTAAATGATTTATTCGACTGCTTCGCACCGCTCAGCTCCGGTTTCTGGAGGCTCGGCCAACATAAACCTTGTCACAACTCTGAATTCCTGACTGAACTACAGCTTCCAGGCAGAGCAGCACCGGATCAGCGCCGCATAAATACACGACAAAAAACGAGCCCAGAGCGGCCAAACCTCCGCCTGCGTGCTGGTACGGTTTGCTGAGTCATCTGAATGCTTGTAGCGACAGTGGAGAGGAAAAACTACGACCAGTAACACCAGAGTTAATCCTCCAAAAGTTATGGAACTTGACACATCTGTTGTAAAAAAGCCTAGATATGAATGCAACATGTGGCTCAGTGATAAAGTGGAGAGAACTGGGATTTACTCAGATTTACAGCAGCGATGTTTCTATCCACTGTCATGCAAATTTTGACCAAACCTTTAAAATGTCAAGAGAAAAAAAACTGCGAAACTTTTCCGTTTTTGTGCCTCTGGTAAGGCAGAGCCCCACCAGTAGATGGCAGCGTTTGCTTATTCCTCTGCTGTATTTCCTTCTCCTCTGGAAAAGCAAAAACTACCTGAAGTGAAGGTAAAAACATATTTTTTTGCAAAGTTGAGAAAATTATTTCACATTTTTCTGTTTCCATCAACTTTTTCTCACGCGATACTTTGAAATGTGCATAAAAACATTGATAATACAGCTAATGAAATAAAATAAATTTATGGTGATGCTGCAGAAGCGAGAACCAAGTAATAATTAAGTACACATTAATTCAGTTACTATAAGTTTGCATATAACCATCACCCACATATTATACTATGTGATGACCCTTATAGTCAGATATTTCACCTGGTAAATGTTGTTTTCTTGCTTGTTAAATATCATAAATCCTGCTGTAAACGGAGATGCTTTACTCCTTGTTTTGATTGTTTTCTTAACCAATTTAAACTTTATTACGTTTCACTGAAACATTTGAAATCTGCTTATGCAAAAACAGGAACTGCCAGTATCTTAACTTTTCTTTAGTTTTAATTTTGCTCTGTTTCTATTCATTTGCCTTGTCGTTACGTCTTTGTCTTTATGCTTTGTTACTTTTTTCCTACCTGTGTTGCAATGTTCTCTGTATTTTAACAAGTCTTTGTTTAATAAAAACAAACCAAAAATTCAGACTGATCAGGCTGACTGTGCTCCATTGTTCAGGTCTGGACCCTTAAGTCTCTGTGACTGATTGCTTCTTGCTCCAGATTTACAGGTAATCCTTCAGATTATGTTTTATTTTCTCAACCTGAACACAGGAAGTCAGGAGGCCTGCAGCCAGAAACACGTTAAAAAGACGTTTTCTCATTTATTTAACAATTTCTCCTTGAAGAAGCAGAAAGTTGAGTGGAAGAAGCTCAGCCTGGAACAGAAATCTCCGTTGATGAATTCTCTTGTTTCTCTGCGTTACCTGAACTAATTCCTGCAGGCTGATTAAAGGACAACTGATACCCTGACATCAGCGGTTGCCATGGCAGTTGATTAGCACAAATCACCCGGAGCCTGGTGGTCATTTCCTCGTTAAGTGTCTGGGGAGGTCGTGGAGGCTAACGTTACACCAATCACACCCAGGGAGATGCTACAAGCTAGCAGCTAACTGGGCCCAGACAGAGACCCTCCTCTGGTTCTGGTTCCTCCTCAGGCTAACTGCTAGCTTAAAACCATAAACGTTTAAACTCAGAGCCTCAAGCTGAGTGTGAAATGAAAGCAGAGTAAATATCCAGGCCAAATAAACTCTGCAGACGCTGCAGTTTTAAAACTGTGGCGAAAAATGAAGAGGCTGTCATAACATCTGCAGAAGGAAACATGTTTCTAAATGATTCTGGTTCCTTTTATCAGGCGCTGCTGTTTACCGTGATGTCAGGATGAAGAACCGACTGCATGGAGATGAAACATGTTTCTGGACGTTAATGTGAGAAACAGGGAACATGAAACATGTTTCTGGGCGTTAATAACACCAGTCTTCCCAGTATGAACTGGTTTCTCCCCTTCAGTGCGTACTTCTGCCCTGCGTCCTCCTTTTCTGCGCTTTTTTATTAAATTTATATTAGTGTAATTTTCCAGCTCACATCATTTTATTGAGTTTATCTGGCTCTAAGCGAAACCATCGTTTTTTTATCACTGCATGACGTAAAGTTTAAACAAGTTTGAAAACTGGAACTATGATTAATTCTGGCTCACAGACGTTTTTTATACATTTTCCAGGCAGAGAAGAACAAAATAAACATGTTTAATATTACAACATCACTGTTTTAAACACGCTCTGTTGACAGACGGTTTTTCTGCACAATTAGGCAACTTCTTATGATTTCTGCTGCTTTTTGGCTCGTTTTAAAGAAAATATGTTTATCGCAGATTGAAAATCCTGCTGTCCGCAAAACATGTCAGATCAGATCAATAGATCTGACCAGATCTGCTGTTTGCTCAGTTTTAATTTCAGAAATTGGAAATAGTTTGTTTTCCTTAATGCACAAATATACAAACATTTTTATGAAATGATGATACTCCACTGCACATTCCTCCACAATATTTCATACAGCGCTGAAATAAATAAATTCATCTGGTATTTAAATAATTATAAACTAAATTACTAGTCAACTAATTGCTAACTGGCATGAGTTCATGAATAAATATTTAGTTTGAAGCTAAATATTGCATGACGTCATAAATGAATTCAGTCAAATTCATTTATGCCTGAATTAAAATGAACTGAGAAAATCACTGACATTTTGAGATTAATCTCAGAAAATTACCAGAAGACACTTGGAAATTTTCAAAGTTTGTAAAGTTGAATTTTTGTTTTATTTGTAAATTTTCTGACATTTAAAAGCTGAACTGAAACCCAGCTGGTCGCAGACGTCCGACAGAAATGTGAATAAAGGAATACGTTTCTGCCAGAACAGAATAATAATAATATTTTAAAAAAACATCAAAATTTGCAAAAAATAAAAATAAAAAATACAATTAGATTAGAATTAAAGATACAAAATTTGTTGACTTTTGTACATTTTAAATTTTTTAGTTTTGATAGAATAATTTTCAACTTTTTTATCTTGGTTTCTAGAAAATTTCTGAGTTTAATCTTGAAAAGTTTTTCTCACATGTAGAACCCGTTGCATCGGCCCGGCAGTCCTGATCAGAACCACAGTCAGGTTCTCATGAGCTGCTTGTTCACATTTCATCTCTAATCTTCAGTTCTTCTGACTCATCAGTTTCTGACTTACGTCCAACAGCAAAATGTTACAGATCTGATTTTAACATCCTGAGCTGCTTCAGTTTTATTCACACGCTAAGAGAACCAGTTTATGTTCAGAAATAAAGAACAGACTCTAAAATCTTCACAGGCGTAAACCTCACATTTGTTTTCTAACTTCCATGTAACTGAATCTCACAACAAACATGAAACCAACATTTGCATAAAAACCAGCAAACGTCCCAGTTTGAAGATGTTCAAACCCAAAACACCAGCAGCCAAACCAGCAGCTGAACACAAATTCACACCACACTTTTCAGATTTTTAAACCCTCTGACTCGTTTCCATTCACTCTCTGTCGGTCTCCCTGTGCCTGAAAACCTTATCACAATCCAAGATTTTTATCAACAATTTTATTTTGTTTTTAAATAAAAATTTTATTAAAAATTTTTTGTTTAAAATAAATAAATCCTCCCTGCTGCCGACGTGACGTTTCTGTTTTGTCCAGTTTGTTTTTCATTTTTAAGCAAAAAATAAATCCTCCCTGTGGATCAGAGCGAGACTCACGTTGATATTAATTATTCTCTCGTCTTTCCTCCGCAGCAGGTTTGTGTTTCAGGCGGATCCTGGGGTCACGGCACCAAACCCTGACCCCGGCAGAGAGGAGGAAACCCAACGGTTCAGCTGCTGCAGCTGGGAAACCATCAGAGGGCGAGACAGAGGCCGAACCTGGAGAAACACGGATTACATCTGACAGGCGCTGGTCGGGCCTCGGAGGCCCAAGGTCTTTTTGTTGGATTCTTCTTCTTCTTCCTTGTTTGTTTGTGCAGAGATGAGAGTCAGAAAAGCGGCGGTACCATTCACTGCCCGAGTCCAAAACTCTGAGAAAACAGGAGAATCAGAGGGAAACAGCAGCAGGTCAAAGGTCAGGAGGTTTCACTGAATGTTTAAAACCTGGTTAAAGTTAAAACTCTGCAGCGATTTAAAGTTTTAGAAAGAAACGGTGAAGAGAAACGAACAAACTAAAGATAAAAAAGGTGTTAATAAAGAAATGACGAAAACAGAAACATAAATGAAACGAAACATCCAAACACCAGCGAATAAAAAATGACACTAAATTCACCCAACAGATTGAAAAAACAGGACTTTGTGTCTGAAATAAGTGGAATAACGTCTTCAGTTCATTCCTCTGCTGTCGTCAGGGAAATAATCAAGGGTTGAAACTTTAAGATGAAATAAATAAATTAAACCAGAGAGTCGTGACCCAAAACTCTAATAAAGATCATCTTTGGGTTTATTACAGAGTTTCTGCTGTGTTTGGTTTCTGAACGTCCCTGATGACCTTTATTTTTTATTTTTTTGATCTTTTAACTTATTGATTCATCATCCTGAGTGAGTTTATTATTTTGGCTTTATGACTCGGGTTTAATGTAAACTGATACAGTGAGTCAGAGAACAGACTGTTTCCTACTTATCACAATGAAAACAGCTCAGCATCCAAATTAGCCCATAAAAGCAAAACGCAGCAGAACCTGAACGTACGAGAGGAGAAACGGGTCCGGATTGAGCAAAATTAACGGCTTTCCATACGGGAACACGCGCATACCTGCAGGACTTCCTGTGGACCTGCAGGCCGATAAATTCAGCGCCGAGAAACTGAAGCTGGGAGTGGAAATAACAGATAAAGCTGGATTTACTGTTCGATAAACAGACGAGGTCCAGAAACGACAGAAACATCGAGTCCTTCAGGGAGTCCGGGTTCTGGAACCAAGAACAGATTTTATTTGGTCAAGATCAGCAAACCCTTGAAAAGGTGATGCCATGTAAAGAAAACAGAAATAAACAGGAGTTAGAGGCGATGAAGCGAGAGGTCGTGACCCAGTGAGCCCGTTTGGACCAGCGCAGGCCGAAGGAGAGGAAGCTGATGAGCTCATGGTGTGAGGAGCTCATAAAACCATTTTCCTCACATTACCTCACAGGAAAAACCATCATAACACTGCAAAAACCTCTCAGAATGAAGATGAGAAAAACACACACACACACACACACACACACACACACACACAGATACACACACACACACACACACACACACACGCACAGATACACACACACACACACACACACACACACATACACACACACACACACACACGCACACGCAGACACACACACACACACACACAGATACACACACACACACACCCACGCACACACGCAGACACACACACACACACAGATACACACACACGCACACCCACACACACACACGCACACGCAAACACACACACACACACACACACAGATACACACACACACGCGCACACACACGCACACGCAGACACACACAGCACTGTAAATACTTTGACTAGACAGGAGCAGCTCAAACTGGGAAACCTCATCGAATCAGAGAGAAAAACATTTTCACTGCTTCAAATCAAACTTTAAACTTTCAGTTTCAATAAAAACATTTTATGTTCAACAAAAACTAAACTTTAACAGATCAGGGTTCAACCTCTGGTGACCTCTGGTGACCTCTGACCTGGAAGAGGAACTTCCTTTCTCACTACTGATTACTCTTTCAAATAGTTACTGATTACTTGATTTTTGTAAAGTAACTAAGTTACATTGCATGTTAGTTTATTGGTAACTTTTCCAACTTGCTGGTTAGAAAAAAAAAATCTAATTTTTCCAAAATGTTTGAGAAAAAATTCAAACGTTCTGGAATTAATCTTGAAAATGTTCTACAAAAACAAAAACACCATAAAAATATTAAAAATATAAACTTTTTATATAAAACATGAAATTCCTGAATTTAAAAAGTCAAAGATTTTCAAGGTAAATTCTCAGAACCAGCGCAGGCCGCCGCAATAAACTAAGTCTTAGTTTATTGTTAGAAAATTTTTAAAAATGTCCAGGAAATTTCTGAGCTTGAAAAAGTGAAAGTTTGTTGGAAAAAAATCTCAGTTTTCCAGAAAAAAGCTGGTAGATTTTTCTAGAAATTTTCTAATATTATTTTCAAAATTACATTTTTTTCTAATAAGGTTTTGACTTTTGAAGATTGAAAATTAATCAGAAATTTTCTAGAAACAAACATGGAAATTTCTGATTTGGAAAATGTTGATGAGTTTTTCTAGAAATGTTCTGAGCTCAACCTGAACATTTCTGAGTTTTTTGGTAGAAATTGCTTCCTGTTGTTTCCGGTGCAGCCGCCCTGAATACGCAGCGTTTCTCTGACATTCTGATGATTCTTCACTGAATGACTCCAAAAACGCCGCGGTCCGCAGAAAGGTGGCGCTCTCTCCAGATTCGTTCAGGTGTTTCATTCTAAGTTAAACATTTCTGTCTGTTTCTGCTGCTGGAGCTTCAGACATTGAACCGAACAAATGAATCGATTTCTGGTCGATGAATCGTTTCCTTTCTTCCTGACAGAACTCGGAGTTCACATGTGATCGTCTCCTATTAAATGTCTGGTTCGGTTCTGATTCTGTTTTCCTCCATTAAAATATGAATTCCTTCATTCACTGAACACGGCCTGCATGCGTGTCGCTCTGCAGCCGTTTCCCATTATCAGGGCCAAAAGCAGCTTGTTAAAAACAACCAAACGCAAACCGCAGTTTTCAAAGCTACAGAATTCCTTCATAAATTGGCCGTCAGGCTGTAGGTGAGACAGAAACACAGCAGTTATGATACAAACCAAAAACATGCATTTATACTGAGAGATGGAGAAAACTGATGTTTACAGTAAGAAGCTGCTAAACCGAAGTAGAAAAATCAAACTGAAATATTTCACTTTAGAGAAATGGATTATTTGAATTAAAGCTAAATAATTATTCTATTCCTGTATCTGTTTGATTTGGTTTCAACTTTCCTAACTTGAAATTCGGTTTTTTGCCCAGAAAGCTTATGAGATAAAACTTATTTTTTACTTTATCACTCCGTGTTTGTTGTTCTTCCAGAACTGCAGATAAAAGTTAAATCCGCTGAGGATTCACGTCACTAGATGGCGCCGCAGAAAACAGCAACAATCTGCATTGATGCAAATCTGTGAGAAATATTTATTACTGAGCTTCAGCAGCAGCAGCTCCACATTCACAGCATGAACCGATTTACCGGCACGATTCAGATCAACAGGCGGGATTAGGATTATCGGTCTCCGTCCACCGATAAATTAATCTGAGATTAATGTCACAATTTGGAGGAAAACAAATCAGAAATTTAAAAAAATTACAATTTTGAGGAAAAATGAAAAAAATCTCAGATAAAATTCTATATTTTTTCTTTGTCCGTAATCCTTATTAATATTAACGATAAAAATAAACCCGATGTCAGCAAAAACAGAGAAATGAGCCAAAGAGCTGCTGGTTCAATTCCTCACAACGAGAGTTAGAGAGAATTGTATGTGTGTGTGTGTGTGCGCGCGTGTGTGTGTGTGTGTGAGTGCGCGTGTGTGTGCGCGTGTGTGTGTGCGTGTGTGTGAGTGCGCGCGTGTGTGTGTGTGAGTGCGCGTGTGTGTGTGCGTGTGTGTGTGCGTGTGTGTAAGTGTGTGTGTGTGTGTGTGTGTGTGTGGGTGTGTGTGTGTGCATGTACTGTAATTACTGTCAGCTGCTGCAGCCAGGCTGCCTCTTCATGCAACATTTACTGTTTGATACGAAGACAAAGCATCTGAGGCCAGTCCAGACCACACACACACACACGCACACACACACACACGCACGCACACACACACACACACACATACACACACACACACACGCACACACACACACACGCACGCACACACACACACACACCCCTACACACACACACACACACACGCACACGCAGACACACACACACACACACACTCTCTCTCTGCTCTTCATGAATAATTCTGTGTTTTGCTTTGCTGCTCTTTGGCCATAATTGTTTGAAAACTGGCAGCTAATTCTGACCTTTTGAAAACAAAGTCTGCAGATTAAATGTGACGTTTTGCTGCGCCTGCAGAATATAAACGCCTCCAAACCTAATCCAGAAAACGATCCGTGTCCGCCCTGCTGACCCCAAGAGTAAAACATTTTGCTTTGGAGTGCAGGATTATTTCAGCAGAACATGAAAGATTAACGTCTGTTAATCTGCTAATCCTAATCCACTGTCAGGTTAGAGAAGGCAGGTCATTTTCTGGACAAAATGCTTCAGAAAAAACAAACTTGAGGTTTGATGGTGACTTTTATCTGATGGTCAGATCGAATCAAACCGCTTTTACTTTGACACTTTTTATAAAATTTAAGCCTCAAATTTGATTCTCAACAGAAATTAGAGCAGAACCAAAAGCTGCTGCAGGAAACTTGGAGTTTTGGACGTTTCTGAGCTCCAAAAGTAAAAAATCTGCAATAAAAAACTCAAAAATGTTGAGATTAAAGTTGAAAATTTTCTAGAAAAAAATTGAATTTTCTGATTTCAAAAAGGCTAAAATTTGTGGGAAAAAACCAAAAATTTTTTAAGTTTAATGCAAACTGTATTAGTATGAAACATGTTAGTGGCAGCATCATGATGTGGGAAAGACGAATGGAGCAAAGTCCAGGAGGATCCCAGGACAGAGTTTTGGGTGAGAGGATGCACGTGCACACCACACATTTCAGATTTTTACTTTAAACATTTCTATTTTTCTCTTTTGTGAGTTTGTTCTATTTTCTGTCCATAAAATCCTAATAAATTCTTTTAAAAAGAGTCTTAAAAAGTTGGAGTTTCTGCCTTCATGTAGCATAATTAGAGTTTAAGACAGAAATAGAACAAAAATACTCTTCATTTTCATAAAAATATTCAGTATTTTCAGTAGCCATATAATGCGGTCCTCTGCTGCCATCTGGTGGTGGAAGTGGAGATTGACATGAATCCAATGCGCCATTTTTAATTAGGTTTTTCCCAAATAAGTGTTTTAATTTGAGAAAGTTACAAAAATTCCTTCACAAACTAAGAAATCTAACAGAAATAATTTAGGTAATTCTAACTGAGATAAAAAATAAAAAAAAAGAAAAAGAATTTTGTTAGATTTAACTTAAAAAATCTCACTGTAAATATCTGGCTTCAACTGTAAATAAAACCCATTTAGAGTTGAAAAACTTCACCAAACTTTATTCAAAACTGGTTATAATTCTTGATAAATATCTACTGAAGTATTTTTCAAAATTATTTTCATAGAATTATATTTTTGCAAAAAGAGGACGATTCTTGTTCCTAAAATTAAAGCAGGTAGTTTCCAGCATAATGAGAAAATAAATTAATACTGGTTTGTGAAATGTTTTTCTGATGTGGAATTTTACTCTATTTTTTCTAAATAAACTGAAAATCTGAATTTATTATCATATCTGAAGCATAATTTGGTTATTTTTGTTTTACTGAATGTTTTAGGCTGAAGGTCAAACAGTCACCAGATATTCTGGGTCAGTTTAATCTCAGCCTCCACTGAAAATATGTTTTGATCAATAAATCTACTTCATTTTTATTAATTTGTTGCATAAAATCAATTTAATTAAATCCAAATGTATTAAGGATCCAAAATGAGATGATAAAACATGTTGTGTTAATTTTACATAAATATTCCAATAATTCTAATTAAATTAAATGTAAAAAAAAAAAAAATTTCTATTCACTTTTTTAAAAAATACAAAAAGATTAATTAAGATGCTTGTCTTTTAATACGTTATTGTTATCATTATTCTACAAATAAAAAACCCACATGAGGGTTTGTGCAAAATTTACGAACTAAACATTTCAAAATTAACTTAAATTCATATTAATGGATTAGTTTCAGTTTGAAATAAAATTTTTTGTATAAAAAAATTAGGATTTTGTGATATTTACATTTGCAGAAACAAACTGCACGAGTTGTAGTAGCTACTCAGCACCGCCAGGGGGCAGTATAGCTCTGTGTTACCTGCGCTTTTACCATAGAAAGAAAGAAAGGAAGGAAGAAGGAATAATTTTAAGCATTTATTTCTCTTAACTTTTATTTTCTGTTTACATCCAATGAAAACACATTTAAGATTTTAATATTACACCAATAAAAAAGCAGCAAACCAAAAAACAATAGAAAACAGTTTGAATATCAGAACAAAAATAGTGATTTTCTGTCGGTATATAGAAAGTATAAAGTATCAACAGTATGAAAAAATGTGAAAGTATTTAAAATTATGAATGAAAAAGTTAGGAAAATAATTATGGAATTAATATTCAGTATTAACGAGCACCAATAAATAAACATAACATCATAATTAAACCTATTAAGTCGCATTAATTTTCCCAGAAGTAAAACGTTTTTTCTTATTTCAGCTCATAAAATAATAATTTTATTTAAAATTAAATTATTTAAAATTAAATAATGATTTTAATGAATAATCTTACATCAAATGCCTTTATTTTAATAACAAAATCTCCCTTTAATAACCCACATCTAATTTATTAATTTTAGTTTTATTAAATTTTTCCTGAACCGCTCCAAATTCGTCCTCCACCTTCCTGCTCTCTGATTGGCCGGCTCGCTGATTGAGCCGCTCTCTGATTGGAGGAAAGTTCCGGGCTGAGGCGTGTCTCTCCACGGACTTTTGTTTTCTCGCCTGCGGCTGAAATTTGGACGGTTCGGATCCGCTGGAGGCGGTTTGAACTCTCGGTTCGGCTGTTTGGTTGTGGATACATGAGGAGTTCGGTTCCGTTCTGGTTCCGTTCTGGTTCTGTGAGCGGTCATTGAGGAAGTCCACATGTTGGCGGCTGGAAACACTTTCTGCATCTTTTCCTTCTGGAAACCTGATTGGATTTTTCATTTGTTGGAGGTCAAAATCATTTCTGCTCTGCTCGGATAAATTTACAGTAAGTCTGACTTTATTTCACATACATTAAGCAGATTAAACCTCATTATTGTGTATAATCTCCATGAAACCAACTTTGTTTATTATAAATAATTCACATTTGTCCTAATTAAATTCTCTTGTGAAAAGTTTCCCAGTCATCTAATCATCCTCTACAATCTGTCAGAGCAATAAAGAAACTCTAATGTGAACGTTTATTGAGTCCTGATTGACAATAGCAGTGGACAGCAGGCTGGATCTCCTCCAAGTTATGGTGAGAATTTATGTTGCATAAAGATTAAAAGTGTCTGCTGTAAGGAGATCCATGTGGACGGAATAAATCTGCTACTTCCAGAACATCTGGGCCATTTATCTGAGTAATAAACCCATCAGCTTCTTCTGACCCGGACTTTTAAAACCTTTAACTTCTGAAGCTTTTACTCTTTATACTTTTACACACAAAGAAAGAAGCGGAAGCACAACTGATAACCTTTTATTGATTTAAAACGGTGGATGGAAAAATTAGTTATGCTGTAAAATTTTGCTATACAGAAAACATTTAGTTGTTCATCAGGAAATATGTTTATTGTTCATAATTCATTGTTTATTGAATATATTCTGCTTCCTTTTATTAGCTGCACTAGCCTGCAGTCTGCTGCTTTACAGAATGATTTAAAGCCACAAGAATCAAACATGTCAGCTTCTTTTCACAGAATCCAGGAAATCTGCTTTTAACAAACATTTTACTCAGTTTAAAGGAAAGGAAATCATAAAAGGGATGAGTATGTTCTCCAGTAGAAATGATTTATTTTGATACAAGTTTTGCTAAAAAAGCACAAAAAATGACTCCGTAACAAAGTAATGTTCCTCCCAGGTTACTGATGTTATTCCTTGCAGAAATGAAGAGAAAAAGCTGAACAATAATGTTAGCTCTGCTAATGCTAAACTGCTAAAACTTAGAGATAAGAGCAGAAGCTAAAATTTAACCGTTAGACATGTAAAAAATTAGCAGAAGCAAATAATAAACCGATAAACACATAAAAAAATAAAACTGGTAAACATGTAAAAAAAACACTAACGCTATACTGTCACATATAAAGTATCATATGCTCACATCAAACCTTAAAACACATAAAGAAATAAGCAGAAGCAAATAATAAACACATTAAAATAATTAGCAGAAGCTAGTGCTAACCAGGAAGACTGTCATCTTAACAGCAAAGTCCTCAGATTCTTATTATTACTCTAACGTCGTATTAACAGATGACAAACATTTGATGTCACAGAAAGTTCATCCGTCTCATGAAAAACATTTCATGGCAATAAAAATGGCGGCAGGCTAAATGTCTGCCATGCATAGAAAACATGCTAACTGAGGGGTTAGCATGATGATGGCGATATTCAGACCTGGCAGGTTTTTACAGTAGCCTGCTGCAGAGGAACAGTGTGAATGTTTTACCTGCTTCAGTTTGTAAATCGCTGCGGTTCTGGAGGCTGTAGCTCCGGTTCTCTGAGTTCGGGTCAAAGTCTGAAGGTCAACGCAGAAGATGGCCTCAGGATGTCATTTCTCTGCATCAGTATGAACTTCTGCGTCTTCCTGCCGTCCAGGTCACCTCACCTCGCCGCTTCTCCGTAAAACCAAAATGGAGGTTCTGTGGACCGGTCTGCTGCTGCTGGAGGTGATCATGATGTCATCGGCGGCCAGAGGTGAGTCTGCCGCAGGTCATGAACACGGAGACACTTCACCAGGAAGACAGCCGGTCTGCGTAGTTATGCTGATGAACCTGATTACTTCTTACAACCTGAGCCAGTGTGTAGACATTTAAAGGGCCGGTATCAGATTTCCATCATATTAGACAGTTTTTCCCTCAACAAAAACAAACCTGGAGGTTTGCTTCAATTTCATGTTTGAGAAATTATTTAGTCTCCATGGCAACCATTCACCTGCTACACGTCTGGGTGGATCTAGCCCCGCCTTCGAGGTGCAACTCCTCCCCCACTCAACTCCTTCAGACTAGCCAGCAGGAATTAGCAAGCAGCTAATTGCTGTTTGGTTCAGTTTTCTGCTTCCTGCATGATCTGCAGCTGAAACAGAGGAAAACAGCATCAGGCGTCAGGCGCAGCGTCAGACGCAGCATCAGACGGCGTGTCGGAGCGTCAGGCGCAGCGTCGGACGGCGTGTCGCAGCGTCAGACGCAGCGTCAGACGCAGCGTCAGACGTCAGGTGGACTTTTGAGAAACGTGCTGTTCAGGAATCTGAAACTGAAGGGAGCACTAGTTTTTGTGCTGATCCAGATTTCAGCCGTTTCTGATTTCTCATCATGTTGGTTTTTATATCTGTTTCATTCTTTCTCTTTGTTCTGATCTAAATCTGTGTCCTCTGTTGTTTATCTTTGCTGATAAAGAAAATATGGAGAAAAATTTATTAAAACCAACAGATTCCTGCAGATTTTTGCTTCTTTGGTTTATATTTAACGTTGGCGTTCAGGATCTGCGCGTCCAATTGAGTTTAATTTATGAAGCCAAACTAAAAGTTAGAAATTTAGAAAATGTATTTCTGAATAATTAGTTATGTAGTGAAACTGATTGCAGTTGTTTCTCTGTTTCTGCTTTTGCAGATCAGTGGAACATTTATCCAGCCGGCTGAACTTTAGCAGCTCTTATTTCTCACACATGATGTATAATTATTGTTACTAAAATACTAAAGCTGATGGAAATGTTGCCAAATATTCAGAATATTTTTATTTCACAATAAAAGGATTATTTTGTTTTTAAAATAGTTCCTGAGCTCCACAGTAGATCCTGTATTTCCTGCTTCAGGACGGATCGATTCAGAGACAAAACCCAATAAACATGTTGATCTCTTTGAAGTCCAGATTTAAATCTCTGATCCAAATCCAGTCAGATGATTAATTATTGATTGATGAATTGGAAAGTTTTAGTTTTCTGTCTGGCTGACAGTGGAGGACATGTCGACTCAGCGAACCGACGCTCCGAACGGCAGACGAGCCAGGAACGTCAGGAAACGTCTGCTGCTGTAAATTCCCTCCGACACGCCAGAGGTGTCGCTCTGCTGCTGTCCTCAGGGGTCAGAGGTCATTTTAGCTAACACACAGCTCCTCCCTTCGGCGGGTCGGGTCAGAGTCGAGGCGGTCTCTGATTGGTTCTGTTCTGTTTCGCTCGTACCGGGTCATAAATTGAGGCTTCAGCCGGATCCGGCTCGACTTGTTGAATCCTGGAGTCTGGGCCCAACATGGCCGCCCTGAACGGGGCGCAGCGCGGGACGAGGCGGTCCGTCTTCATGCTGTTGGACGTCCTGGTACGTCTGAACCAGACGGTTCTGTTTCACGGCTCTGTGCTGCGTCCTGTTACAGCCGTTCAGGCAGAGTCACTGTTTGCTTTGGCTCCGCTAATGGGGCCGCCAGGGTCCGTCTGGCCCTGCGGGGGGCCGCCGATGTTCGCACAGCAGGAAGAAAAGCAGTGGAGGAGATAACGATGACTTTAACCTCTGAGAAACCTCCTCCATCCAGAGACGTTATCAGACTGGCAGCTGAAAACTTTCTTTTCTCACGTTGGTTGAACCCATCATCACTAAAATCAATA
Source organism: Poeciliopsis paucimaculata (assembly GCA_903067055.1). Taxonomy (NCBI): domain Eukaryota; kingdom Metazoa; phylum Chordata; class Actinopteri; order Cyprinodontiformes; family Poeciliidae; genus Poeciliopsis; species Poeciliopsis paucimaculata. The sequence goes on from CAEGAD010057699.1 coordinate 16,162, forward strand.
TTAACAAATTATTGACTCAAAATTAACTCCTATATTTTGCTGAAAAGTTACTTTTAAGTAAGAAGAAGAATTTTCTAAAATCAAGCCGAGTCAGCGTTAGCATCTGCGAGCGATATTTCACATTTATAGATCCGTTTATGTACACGGTTTGCTGTGGCACTGACGCTTGTTTGATTTGAAGTGTACTAAGATATTAATTTGTTCCAACATCTTAGAGCAAAAAATGTGTTCAAAAAGTTTAAATGAGAAAATTTTTTTTACACTGACCAATAGAAATGCACCTTCTGGCTGGGACTTGAGAGGAAGTCCCGCCCCCAGAAGTGTGAAACGGAATCAGAAAAATGCGATTTAAAAAATAAAAATGTTGTAGTAAGACCTTAAAAGGTTTTTTGAATTATTTAAAAATGGAATCTGAAAAAAAAATCTAAACAAATAATTACAAAAAATAAAATTTGAAAAAATAGCAAACTGCATAAATGAGGTTCAATTGCTGCCCAAACATTGTAAAAATACTAAATGTATATTGTTTTTATCAAAAAATGTTTAAAGTTTCATTGTTAAAACGTATTTCTTTCCATGTGTTTGATTCTTGCAATAATATTGGCACCAATTTCTCTCCATACGAAGAAAGTAGACGTGAAGTAAGATTTAGTGTTTTTACAGTGTTGCTCCTCCATTTTATCAAGCTGCAGCACATTTAATCCTGAACATGGATTTTGTTACAGATTTCAAATGTTCTAGTCAGCAGGAACATTAAACGAGGTCTGGAGGTAATTCCTGCTGTCTGTAAATCATCCGGATCACGTTTCTTCGCCCCGACATGTTCAGAATATTCCGATGCATTTTTCCGTTTAGTGTTTGTCAGAACCAAACCTGAGGTTCATAACGGTCTAATCATGAGGAGAACGAACAGTCGTCTGGGAATCGAACTCGCGACGGCCGTGTCGAAGACTCGAGGCCTCCAAATGTGTGTCGCGCGATCCCCTACGCCACCACATCACGCCCTTGTAATTGATTTTTAAGGAAACGTGATTTGTTAGGAAGAAATGTGTGATTGTAATTTTCTGACTTTCCCCGACGTGAAGAAGCTGTTTGGCTGTGAAAGTTTCTGATTTCATGACTTTATGAAATGATCCCGGTCTGAGGAGCGACGCTAACGGACGCTACGAAGTCTCGCTCTGACTTGATTATTGTAAATAAATCGAAAAGCAACAGCGGAAAGTACGGCCCACATTTCTGGCATTTTTCCCAAAGCGAGAACATTGACCAGATCTGTAAAAGATTATAAAAACAGAGACCGGGTCCGGTCTCCAGTGAAAGCGGGGGACGCTAATCCCTCACTATGCTAACGTGTAGCTGGAAGGCCAGCAGACCAGTAAGCTACGTTAATCATTCCTGCTGCTCGACCCTTCTCACCGCCGGCTCAGCGTCCTGATTATCAGAGTAATCCCTGTGTTGTGCTGGCACCGCCGTCACGCTGGGACACAACAGGCCTTTTCTCTGCATGTAATTAGCAACGCTACTTACAAGGCTAATGCTTTCTGCTAATGCTCTCTGCTAAAGGTTTCTGCTAATGCTCTCTGGGATTTCACCGCTCAGCTACAGGGGCGGGACAGAAATCTGGAGAAGAGTTTGAATCGATTCAGTTTCAGAGGAGAAACAGACCAGAATTGTTTAAACTGGACCAGATTGATCTCTTCTCTGATTGGTTGAGCTTCCATGATGTCACCCAATGAGGAAATGAGTTTCAGGTCAAACAATAAAATTTATTCACTGGTCATCTATCAATCTGTCTGTCAATCAATCATGGACTCTGGTGTTAATTTAAAGTCGTCCATCTTTAAATCTCTCCATCTGTTTCTCGTCAGACACTGAAATTCTTATTGAGCGTCTGTTTCTGCTGGAAGTCTTGCTCTCTCTCACTCTCTAGCAGTCTGAATTTCTCTGACTTCTTTTCTAAACACAGCGAGTCTTCTTTTCTCAGTAGCAGCTTCTGCACTGAAGAGTGTCGACAGCGCTGCCTGGTGGCCAGACGGTGTAGTTCAATCACCGGTCATTCTGTCGGGAATAAATGAAGGTGTTAAAACAGAGGCTGATTCCTCGGTTATAGACAAGGTCATTCAAGGTCAGATCTGCTTGAAAACAGTCCAAGTTTCTGTTAGTTTCTGTGTTAGCATGTGATAGAGGAGCTGCTGTCGCCTCATTCAGGCTCAGAGACGCTGATGACAGGAAATGAGAAAACGGACAGGAAGTTCCTACCGTACCTGAGCCTGAAGCTGATTGGTTGTTATTCAGCTGTTTTATGGCTTTCCTGTAAGCCATAAAACAGCTTACATATGTAATAATATGTGGAAACAAACATTAGCATGCTAATCAGTCAGGTTGGAGGTTTTTCATATTTTCCAACAGCCACTTGAATTTCAGGATAACTGACATTATTCAAGATGGCCGCCATTTTGAGCCTTTTAAGTCAGTTACTGGTGTAAAATGTTCCCCATTTTTACGACTTAATAAATTTATGTGTTTTCTTCTTTGCTCGTAATGTTCATAAAACTTTAAAGTTGTATGAACTTTAAAGTGTGTGAGTGTGTGTGTGTGTGTGTGCGTGTGTTTGGGTGTGTGTGTGTGTGTGTTTGCGTGTGTGTGTGATGAAATGCAACAGAATCGGAAACTGAAGACTTTGCTGTTAGCAAATCTGAGACCAGGATGGAGATAAAGATGAGAAACGGTCGACTTAATGGTTAGCGTTAGCTTCCATTTATTGTTTTAGGTGTTTAATGGTTTAGCATTAGCTTCTGCTAATCTTATTTTTTGTTTAGCATTAGCGTCTGCTCTTTTTTTTTAAAATGGGGTTTAGCATTGTTTTTTATAATAAATGCTATGTTTATTGTTTTAGCATTGTGTGGCTAGTGGTTTAGCAGTAGCTTCTGGTAATTTTTTTGATGTGTTTTGCCACTTAGTGTTAGTTTATGCTAATTTTTGTCTGTTTTGTGTTTTAGTGTTAGCTTCTGGTAATATTTTCATTTATTTAGTGGTTTAGCATTAGCATAACAGAAAGGACATATTCATGGAGGATTTCCCTGCTTCTTCATTGGGAGATATTTGAGATTAAATGAGCATGTAAAGGTCTGGATTAGCATGTCACACACACACACGCACGTACACACACACACACACACACACACACACACACACACAGAGGAGACTAAGACAGTGACCAGAGCTGAACAAATGGACTTAGTCACGGCTGAAGATTGGTGTGGAATGTGGGAGGGGGGCACGTGTGCACATGTGTGCATGTGAGTATGTGTGTGAGTGCGTGTGTGTGTGTGCATGCCTGGAATGTTTGACTCGCCACCCAGTGAACCAGAAAACCGGTGGAGGAGGAGGAAGTACAGGAGGATGAGGATCGAGACATTTTATTTTCGGTTCAGGTTAGAATATTTTCTCAGCATCAGTTAAATAGGAAACATGAATAAAACCAGTTAAATTAAACATTTATCAACTTCAGGTACAAATATTTGTAATATAGAGGCTGATAAAGTAGATTTCTGATGAATTAGTCAAATAGGTGAAATAAATTCATCCTGCAGCTTCTTTCTTACACTAAACGGTAATCAGATTTTATTAAACTCAACTGGAAGAAATGGGAACAAACTCCCAGTTTCCTCTGGTGGGAATCAACAGAAAAATATTAGGAAGAAAACAGTTTAAATCTAATCCTGAAGTAAAAACTTAAAATGACAAACTCAACATTTTATTGATTTATATTCAGGGCCGCGAAACATGCCAATGGCAGAGAAATGACTTACAGCTACAGAAAAACTATTTTATCCACCGCCCTCAGTGGCTATGCTAACTAGCCTTACTCTGATTGGTTGTTTCTAGTTATCCTTTGAAAGAAGATAAAGGAATCAGATTCCTCAGATTTTCATTCTGCTACCAAACTGCCACAAATATTTTTTATTAAAGCTATAAACTTTAAAAAAACATGAGCTGATGTCATCGTGACAGTGCGTCTCTATACTCGGTGTTGCAGTTAAATATTCCCCTGGAAACAATGTTGGAGTCGCTTCCTCATCTGTAAAAGTAACTCCAAACACCAAATATCCTCCTGTGTGTGTGTGTGTGTGTGTGTGTGTGTGTGCGCGTGTGTGTGTGTTATCAGTGTTAATGAGTAACAGTGTCGGCTGCTTATCTAAACAGGTAGCGGTTTCTGCTGTGGTCATTTCAACTGGAAACCAGTGGAACCACAGAACCCAGTGGTGTGTGGTTCAGTGGGTTCCTGCTGAGATGGATCCACAGCTGGTGACTGAAAACCCACCGGCTCAGGTTTCCTCAGCACCTGCTGCTGTACAGGCAGCCGGACCAGAGGCCGCAGCATGTTTGTTTAGCAGCATGCTAGCAGCGCTACTCTGTTAGCTAGCTATTTAAGCTAAAACCAGTTTAGCTTCAGACGCTTTAATTCAGTTTCTGCATCTTTGTTTCCTGTTTTTTCCATAAAAAACAAGAAAAAACTGTGTCAGAATTTTTAGAAGTTGGAAAAAAATAGATATTTTCTGTCTGAAACCTTCAAAGATTTATTTCTGAAATATAAAGAAATAAACGTTTATTTGGCTTCCAGGCCGAATAATAAACTAAAGAGGAATAAATCCTTCATAGCAGCCTGTTTAGAAAAGTAAGAATGAATTAAAATTGCTAGAATATAAATAAAACAGAGGAAATTAAGGATAAAAAAATAAATAAAAACAAATAAAATTCTCACAATGGCAATGCAAAAAATATAAAAAAGATTAAAATGAATTAAGAAAAAAATTGTAGAAAAAAGAAAAGAAAAAATGGGAAAAAATCTTGTAAAACAGTAGAAGGAATAAAATTGTAATAAAGAAGGACAATGAAAAGAAAAATTCAGAATTCCTATAACAATAAAGGAAAAAGAAAAAATTCCTATTGCAGGAAAATAAAAGTAAAATTAATTTAGAAAATTCTTAGCCTAAAAAGCAAATAAATAAAACAAATCACTAGTTTTTTCAAAATAAAACAAAAGAGATGCATAAAAATACTTCTAGACATGAAGGAAAAAAAGTTAAATTCTATTTACACAAAATAAAAAATAACACTAAAAATACTCTGTGTACAAATAAAATGAAAAGAAATAAAGAACGTGTATAAAAAGACAAAATAAGAAAATTTTAAACATAAAATCTTAATGAAAAAAGAAAAAACCTATTTTCGTCTTGTTGGGGTCTTGTTTGTCTTATTCAGGTCTTGTTGGTCTGGTTCAGGTCTTGTTTTGGATCTTGTTGGTCTGGTTCGGGTCTTGTTGGTCTTATTCAGGTCTTGTTGGTCTGGTTCGGGTCTTGTTTTGGGTCTTGTTGGTCTGGTTCGGGTCTTGTTGGTCTGGTTCAGGTCTTGTTTTGGGTCTCGTTGGTTTGGTTCGGGTCTTGTTTTGGGTCTTGTTGGTCTGGTTCAGGTCTTGTTTTGGGTCTCGTTGGTTTGGTTCGGGTCTTGTTTTGGGTCTTGTTGGTCTGGTTCGGGTCTTGTTTTGGGTCTTGTTGGTCTGGTTCGGGTCTTGGTTTGGGTCTTGTTGGTTTGGTTCGGGTCTTGTTGGTCTGGTTCGGGTCTTGTTTTGGGTCTTGTTGGTCTGGTTCGGGTCTTGGTTTGGGTCTTGTTGGTTTGGTTCGGGTCTTGTTTTGGGTCTTGTTGGTCTGGTTCGGGTCTTGGTTTGGGTCTTGTTGATTTGGTTCGGGTCTTGTTGGTCTGGTTCGAGTCTTGTTTTGGGTCTTGTTGGTCTGGTTCAGGTCTTGTTTTGGGTCTTGTTGGTCTGGTTCGGGTCTTGTTTTGGGTCTTGTTGGTCTGGTTCGGGCCGTCTCGGGTTTTTCCTCCAGGGAGACGTTGGCAGGTGCAGCAGAGAGAAGAAAAGAAATGTCAAACAATAAAACCAGCAATTACAGCTGCTGCAGAAGAGAAAAACATTCTCATTTCTCTCCCAGTGTTTTCCTGAGACATGGTGGCCAGGGTTCGCGTGTCGGTGCGAGTTCTCAGAACCAAGCGGTCCGGGCTGCACGGGTCGGGTTGCAGAACCAGCCACTCAGCAGATTCCTCCAAGTTTTTCTGGCCGCTGTATATTTTTCTTTTCTGAGTTTTTGAGAAGCAAGAGAGAAAGCGAGACAAGTGTATGTGTTTTTTGTCTGTGTGTGTTTCTGCGCGCGCGTGTGTTTGTGTGTGTGTGTGAATTATTATTAATATATTGAAAAAAGTTCTGAGTTTCTATTGAGATCTTGGTTTAGTGCTGAAACGATTAATCGCGATTAATTGATAATTAAAATAATTGTCAATCGATTTATTCATCAATTAATCACTCACTGGAGCAAATAGACTCGAATTTGCTGGAGAAGCACAGAGTGGCAGTCCATCCAACTATTAATCAGTTTTTCACACTTTTAGCTGCGGATGCAAAAGGAATGCCATATCATTGAAATTTAGTCAATAAATAGTTGGAATGTTTATTTTCCAACTAAATTATTTGTTTATTTACATTTTGAATGTTCTTCTAACAAAGATAAAGAAGCCTTAAGAGGTTTCATAAAAACCAGCAGAATGTGCCAGAATCTTCTCCAGTTTGCCGATTAATCGTGAGAATAATTGTTCATTCATCAGAACAGATTGTCAAATAATTGGCAAATCATCAGAATTATCAATAAATCGCAAAATTATTCGATTAATCATCAGAATATCTGATGATTTGTCAACTTAGCCACCTGGCTGTAATCCCGATGTTCATTAAATCGTCCCAGGATTAAAGAGAAACTTGCAGCGGTTTCAGTTTGTTGTGCTTCTTCCGTTCACTGAGTGGTTCGGGTTCGTCTCCAGAACCAGCAAGACGGCTGCGGCGCCACCCTCAGGCCGAGACGGCCGCCTGCTGCGGCGCCACCCTCAGGCCTCCAACACTTTGTAACCCTGACCTCTCACTTCCAGTCCGTCAGCAGGTCAACGTCTGCTTGTTCCTCCAACCTGACAGTTTACACTGGACCTGAGGTTGCAACACACACACGCAAACACACACACACGCAGACAGAAACACACACACGCAGACAGAAACACACACACGCAAACACACACACGCAGACAGAAACACACACACACGCAGACAGAAACACACACACACACAGACAGAAACACACACACACGCAAACACACACACACGCAGACAGAAACACACACACACACAGACAGAAACACACACACACCTTCAGCCTCCATCCCAGCTATGTCCCGCTGTTAGCTTCTCTCCATCAAAAGCATTCCTCGGCTCTCCCCTCGCACTCCGTCTGGTCCTGCTGCCAACAGCAACACCGGGCTGGGCGGGCCGGGCCTCCAGAACCAGAACCAGAACCGGCTGACTGAAGTAGAGGAGGAACGTTTGGACCTTTAAAAACCTTCAGTGTTTCTCTGCTCTCCCAAAATGCCAAAAATCATAAAAAAACACAAGTTTTCAGCTTTAATCAGCACGAGGTGCCTCCAGTTTTCTGTTGGCTCATGACATCATATTTGGTATGACATCATAAACTCTAACAGAGCTCAAGGGAAACTGGCCCAGAGCATGACAGATCCTCCACCATGCATGACGGTGGAGGATTGGATGACCAGCAGAAGAGCAGCTGCTTTACAGATGAGCTTCATTTTCCATCCAGACAGATGCTCTGTGATTGGTCAGAATGGGAAGTGGGCGTGGCTTATGCAGCAAGAAACCGCTCAGTGGGTTCAGACCAGTGGGTCGGTTCTGACCAGTAGGTCAGTTTGGACCAGTGGGTCAGTTCTGGTTCTGACCTGAACTGGGATTTCCCTGCAGGTGTCTTTTGTTTTGTTGTGTTGACCCCGGTGACCCCGGTATTGTTCCAAGACGCCGTAACGGGTCAGGCTGCCCGGCCCGGTTCCGTCTCGCCTCCCTCCCTCCCTTCCTCCCTCCTCGTTTCCTCCCACCTTTCCACTCCTGTCCAGCTGCTGCATTATAATGAAACTTTTTCTTTTAAAAACAATCAATAACTTATAAAATCCTCCGTTTGAAAGGGAAGTTTGTGTTTTTATGCTCACTGTAATATTTGATCGTCCATAATAACAGTTTAAGCTTTTTAGACTAATTTTCATTGTGAACTGAACTCAGATGGCACAGAGGGACTGTTGGAAAGTTGTGGGTTTGATTCCAGCGTCCTGCTGTCACATATTGATCAGCTCATGAGCAAGGCACTCAACCTCCAACCGATCTGTGTATGAATGCAGTTTGATGAGCTAAAAGCAGGTGAGGATCTGTGGCACAGCGGTCTAAACGATTAGCGTTAGCTTCTGCTGATTTTAAAACGTGTTTAGCATTAGCTAATTGTTTAGCGTTAGCTTCTGTTAATACTCTTACGAATTAAGGGGCTTAGAGTTAGCTTCCAGTAAATTTTGTGCGCTTATGGAGGTAATATTTTTGTGCTTAGTGTTAGCTTCCGCTAATTCTTTTTGTGTTGTTAGCATTACCTTGATGTAATTCTTTTCGGCTTCATTTTTAGTTTGGTGGCTAGTGAAGATAATTTTCTGGTTAGCAGTGGCCAATAACGACTGCTGATTATTTCAAACACATATTCGCTGTTAGATCCATGGTGGCTATTTTGCATAATGTCCACCAGAAAAAGAAAAAACAAAAACCAGAAGAATAAAAAATATGATTTCTTCAGGTAAAAATATGTCAGCTATGATTTGACACTAAACATATTTGTCTAACTGGTGATTTTAGAGCAGAAGTTCATTTGCTACCATGACAACCATGGTGGCCATCTTGAAATATTCAAAAATCATTTGTAAACATGATTCTGCAGGTCCAGTTATGGATGAATTGACACCAAATGTATTCCTCAGGGATAAATACATTTATTTTTATGACCATTTTGAAAATTGGCGACCATCTTGAATTTTGAAGCGGCTAAGGTGTTTTTGTTCTTCTTCTGCTGCAGGTCCTCCCAGGGTGACGGGGAAGGTGGCCCATCGTCAGAGTGTCCGTCTCGGTCGCACCGCCAAGCTGGCGTGCCCCGTGGAGGGCGACCCACCGCCGCTCATGATGTGGACCAAAGATGGCCGACACATCCACAGCGGCTGGACCCGGTTCCGCGTGCTGCAGCACGGCCTGCGCATCAAGGAAGTGGAGACGGAGGACGCCGGCACCTACGTCTGCAAGGCCACCAACGGCTTTGGCAGCGTCAACATCAACTATACGCTGATTGTCATCGGTGAGCTCAACACCAGTTATGATTTCAGATGAAACGGAGGAGCTGGTTTACGTTTTTATCGACGAATCGCTGAGATTGTTGAGACAATTTAATCATTTTATTCTTGAGTAACGGCAGCTCATTGTTTTGTTTTAACTTTTCTTTTAAATTTATTTTTCTTGCCTCACATTTACTGAGTCCTGCAGAATTTGGTTGTTTTCTGGGTGTGAGTTTGAGATCATCTCAATCATGTGATGCTGCCACCACCATGCTGGACACTGAGGTCTGAAAGCCTCACAGCGACTCCAAACAGCTCAGTGATCTTAAAAACAAAACCTCAGATCTTTTTATACCAGGTCTGATTTATGATTTCAATCTATTTTTTCTTGCTCTTGCTTTCTTCATTAAAAATTAAATTACAAACGCCAACATTATTTTCCAAAGAGAGGATTTTATTTCTGTCATCCTGTCTTTGCGTTTCGTGACCGAGGCTTCGAGAATTTACATTTCATCACGAGAAAGTAGACGTAAAGCTGGCAGAATAAAGACAGAACTTTACCAGAAAAAGTGTCAGGCTCTAGATCAGTGCTTCTCAATTATTTTCTGTCATGCCCCCCTAGGAAGAAGAAAACATCTCGCCCCCCGCGACTATAAATAGTATAATTTGTCTATAAAATAGTTTTAAGTACTCCTCTGCATAACACTGTATCCTTATTAACGTATAAGAGAATAAAAAAAGAAAGAAATATGGA
>CAEGAD010057722.1:0-18958 GCA_903067055.1 Poeciliopsis paucimaculata
TATATATATATATATTTATATATATATATACACATATATATATATATATATATATTTATATATATATACATATATATATATATATATATATATATACATACACACTAATTCGGGGAGTGTTTACATTATAAACATTTCAAACTTTGCTAACCTTAAAAGAAAACTTGTTTTTCATTTCAGGTCAGCCTGGAAAATGTTTTCTCTCGATCAATAAAACTGCAGTTTTTATTACTCAGGTTATCTTGTCTGACTGTATCAAACGTTTCTGACATCCTTTTGGATGTCAGAAAAAAAAAAAAACGTAAGATGACATCACCCGGACCTCATCATCGCTATGGTGATACACAGACTCAGGTAATGAGCACATGGGAGACTTTTCTGAAATGTCAAATTATGGAAGAGGATTAGAGCCACTGAAACAGGAAAACAATTATGACTTTGATCTCAGAAGATTGAAGTCTAAATTCTGAGGGAAGAAGTCAAAAGTGAGATTAAAGTAAGAAATCTGAAATCTGAATTTGGGGGAAAAGGTTTGAATTCAACCTTTTCAATCCTTTAACAGAAGAGGATTGTTTTGTCCTCCTTCGTATAAAACAATCAAAAAGCAGTGCCTGATTTTCCTTCCCATTCGTGATCCTGAACTTCTCTTTGCTGGTTCATCACACAAAACGCTGCTAAAATCCTCAAAGAGGCTCAAGTGTCAGCAACAATTAGTTTTCCTCTTCACTCTCCAGAATCTGGGTCTTTTTGGTTGGCTTTTTAATTTTTTTTCGCCAAATTAACATGGCTTTTTTTATCTCATCTTCGACGTGTCAACGCCAGTCCGGTTTAAAAGCAGAGAAATGTGTTGCGACATTTAAGAGTTTTATTTCAGGAGAAAAACAGGTGACTGATTGCTGTAACAGTGTAAAAACCGGAAGGGCCATTCATTACGCTGTATGGGGGCCAAACCACTGGGACTCTGTGAAGAAGAAAAAAAACACATGAAGTGTCAGTGAGCGCTGACAGTGAGGAGGAAAAGGAGAGCAGAGGACCCCTGTGTGTCTGGGATGTTTTTGAGACGCTCCGAGATGAAAAAGGTGAGAAGGGCCACAGGAACAGATTCCCATGATCCCGTCTGACCTGACCTGGGCCGTGCTAGTCCTGGGCGGCGGTGACGGCGTGTGTGAGTCGGGGGGCACGGGGGGAGTTGGCTTCTAGTGGGCTGATTGTTGTAAACAGCACTATTTGATGGCCACTTTTTTCTCTTTCTCTCCTCCAAAAACAAAGTTTCTTTTCCCTCGACTGCTCTCGTTTCATCAAGCATGCCACATTACAGGAAATCATGTCTTTAATGAAGGCGGCGTCGCGGCATCACGAGCCAATCACAACAACAACAACAGCAGCAGCTCAGGAATACCAAATCTAATCTGTGGCTGTTTATGAGTTTTCGTGTGTGTGCATCTGAGTGTGTTAAAGAGATGATAGTTCAGCGAGCATAATAAACCCTGAACCAATCACGTATCACTTTCATCTGGGGATTTCCCAACATCCTTCTCTCTAATTGGCTATCATGTAATCCCTTCTCCCTGAAGACCTTTCTTGCCTTTCATTCATCATTCTATCTCCCTCTCTCTCTCTTTCACCGTCTCTTCTTCAAACCTCCTTCTTCCAGCTCCAGTCTTCCAGTAGCTGTGTTTTCCCGTTGACTGCAAAACTGCGCAAATTGAAAGGACGAAAATGAATTTGCTTAATGGACAATCTCATGTTTCTCGGTAAAAACGTTTTGTGACAGCATGCGTTGGTTTTTCAGCCATATATAAATAGATGTATTTCACAAAACTGCAGTTGATCATGAGTCAAAGAGCATCTCTTTGACACTTGAGCCTCTGGCTACTGACATATTTATTGTCTTCATTAACATCAGCGGCCAGATGATGTTAATGAATCATTAACATTATGATTCATGATGCCATGATGCCAGTCGTTTCTACTACTGGCAGAAACGACAAAGAAGACGACAGGAAGTGGTAGAAGGATGATGGCATGTTTTTTTAATCAGTTATCACATGATTTTAACTGCGTTTCTTATTTAATGAAGACATTAAATAAGAAATAATTGCAAAATTGTGTCTTTTTCACATTAGTTAGTTAATTGTGCGCATTTGTAATGAAAAATCAGCCAGCAACACCGTAGTCGTATTTCCATTAACAATAAAACTGCACAAATTGAAAGTATCAATATAAATCAGCTTAAAAAACATAAAACGTTTTACGATTAAAACGTTTTTGAGCTTGGATGACTTGGTTTTCACTTAAATAAACATATTTCACAAAAATCGCAAGAGTCAGGTGATCAGCAGTCCAATGTTACCACTGGCGGAAATGATGAAAAAGACAGGAAGCACCAGGACGACCATTTCTTTTGGGGGTTTTCAAAGGCGATGTGCAGCTGGCCCCACCAGAGCTCTCACAGCGTCACAGTTCATAAAACGCTGCACGTCATTCCAACATGTTGAATCCACAGCTCTTTAAAATGGCCGACTACAGTTTCGACAAAGTGCTGCATACAAGCTTGTTGCGGCTTGTTGCGCCAGGACGAGAGTTCCGCCGTCTCCTCTGATTGGCTGATGAATGATGAGCGCTCGCGCCATGGATGAATTATGAAAACGCCTCATGTAATTGTTTACAACGGTCACTGGCAGGATTTTTAATGACTTGCCATGTGAACAAGTTTATTCACATGTGGTTTAAATGTCATTTCTTATTTAATTGCGATATTGTTTATTTTCAACGTCACCCGAGTAGCGACAGAATATTTGCGCAGATTCGTAATGGAAACGCAGCTACTGTCACTTCCGCTCTCCCTAACTCTCCTCTCCTCCACACATGTCCCGCTCTTTCTTTACCCCACATAACTCATCCTCGTGTCTGTTTTCTCCCCCTCGTCTTCCTCTGCCTTCGCCCCGTTCCTCCCCTCGTGTCGGCGGGGAGTCATTGAGTGTGTAATCGCTTGGTTACGGTGTGTCAGTCTGCGTCTGAACTCACCATCTGTCCTCTGGGCTTCCGTCTGGGACGGCAGACACAAACACACACGCGCCCGCTCTTTCTCTCTCTCTCTCTCTGTCTCTCTCTCGCGCGCGGCGGAGCCAAGGCTCGTTCACACCACAATACGATGACAGCTGTATCACCCACCTATTGACATGAGCTGTCAGGAGGGCAGTGACTAACATAACACGCTGTGACATGTCCCACTCAACACAGGCGGGCTCGTGGTTCGCCGTGAGTTCTGGTTGTTCCTCCGCCGGCGCCTGATGTTCAGTGACGTGGCGACTTTGCATCCAAAGGGGATAGCATGTGTGAAATGATGAGAATAATTCCCCTGTGATTGTTTTTTTTAATTCTTTTTTTATTTTTTAAATACACCTTAGGAGATGTAGTCAACTTTCTATTTAAAAAAAAGTTTTGTTTTTCTTTTTTAAAGGAACAAGCCATGACCGATTCGTGGCTGTTTGATCCATGTATCAGTCGGAAGTGCTTCAGGTAAAAAAATTATCTCTAGAAAGCTAAATAAACTTGACACACACAAGGTCAGTCCACACATTAAAGATGTGTTATGTAACTTATTTAAAAAATATATATATATATATATATATATAAAATTCCCCTCTCACCCAAAGCGGGTGGTTCTTATCCTCTGAGCTCGGGTCCTCTACCAGAGGCCAGGGAGCTTGAGGGTTCTGCGCAGTATCTTTGCTGTGCCTAGAACTGCACATTTCTGGACTGAGATATCTGATGTTGTTCCTGGGATCTGTTGTAGCCACTGCTCCAGTTTAGGGGTGACTGCCCCGAGGGCCCCGATGACCCTATATATATATATATATAGATATATTTTGAATATATATATATATATATTTGTTGAGTTCAAACCCTACACAGAAACCAAACCAAAATGTTGTTTTTTTCCTGGAATTATAAAAGCATATAAACTCAAAAGGTTTATAAAGCATTCATTTATGAGTTAACATTTGCTAAACATAGTAAAGGTTGTTTCATGTTTTAAAACTAAAAGCTAGTTTTCATTCATTTAAAAAAATTTAAGCTCAGTAATTGGGAATGCTTTGTGTGTGAGGATGTGTCTGTTTCAACCATACAAATCATTTTTAGAAACAAAGAGTGGGAATAATCAGCAGCAATAACTTAATTTTTTAAACATCATTAATTGCAAATCATTAGATAGAACATGTAAATAGCAAAAAAAAATACATTAAAATTTTCTTAAAATGTGCAGCTTTCTTTTTTTGTGAGACCTTTCTACCATCATTGTCTTATTTAAGCAGCTTCTTAGCCCTTTAATATATGGAAAAGTTTGTAGATTTACTATGAACATAAAACTCATTATTTGTGTCTATGTCCATGGGACTTGCAGTTGAGTGGTAGCGGTACAAGTTTGCAATGTGATCTTTTTCTTTAGGCTCGGCAGGGAGCAGTTTGATAGAACCTTTGTGTTGGACACATTGTCTGTCACAGTTTTACATCCATTGACTTTGTAGCTTTAAATCTCAAAATTAGACTTGCAACAAAAGAAAATGTTGCAACTTGCAAAACATTTATTAAAGTTATTTTGCATGTCTTTGCTTTGCAAAATATTAATATAGAAGTTTAGGTCTTACATGTGGAATTAAATTGTGCATTGTATTTTTTGCTCAACAAATGTCTGATTTTAGCAGATGTTTAGCCAAAATCCTGCACTTTACCTTCCAGTTCTCAGGGTTTTATTTCCCAGATTAGATTACATTAAAAAAAATGTTAAATTCTCTGTTTACTACAGTTTGCAGTGGCTGACCCCAGGAAGAGGGCATATGCTAATTTCTACAAGGAGTATGATCCTGTCAAAGAGTTCAATGCCATGAGAGAAGCGGGGGTCTTTCAGAGTGTGCGTCCTTCTGGAAAGTAATCCATAGGTGAGTCTTAATATTGAAAAGAAATGTTATGCCTTGTAATACGAGCAATATGTTTAATGCTGGTACAAAATTATCATAATTGAAACTAGCTGTATCTAATAGTTGTGCATTTCTTTCTTCCAGCTTCACCGTCCTGTCATTCATTCCTGGCCTGAAGATGGTTTCCCTTTGGCTTACTGATTACATATGAACACTGTTCTACTGTTTGTTCCTCAAATAAACTGTTCTATTAATGAAATGCTGTCTCTGTGCTTTACTTTATTGTAAAACAAAATATTTTCGCAGATTAAAGGGCTGCCAAGATTACGTATTTATAATGTAGTATTTGCACAAATATATTATACATGACAAATCTCGCAGCTAATCTGGAGGTCTAAATGTACATGTTTTGTGTGTAATTGTTGCCCCCTGCTGTTGAAACTCTGCATTGCACTCTTTGTTTGCGCCGCCTTCGCCTTCCTGTCCAGTCCACTCAGCACTTCCTGGTTTTCTCAGGTGGACGTTAGAGCAGCTGCCAAACAAGTCTAAAGTTGCCTAGGGACAGGGAAAGGATGTACCTAGCGACGAGGATACCACAACCTGACTAAACGTTTTTTTATCGTGTGAACCTAGTCTTACAGAATGGTAAAGCAACGCGGCGTTTTTTACGGCAACCGAGCAGCAGCGGGAGGATCGTCACCCGGGACGCTGCTGTGAAACGGCGCGTTAGCTGCCGCTACTAGCAGAATAGCAGACGGCGACCTTCTACTGCTAGCATCTACTTGACGTTGACCATCTCGGTCAAGTTTGACTCCAGACCTGAATCAGAGGAGTCAGAGGGAACTGGAGGAAGCAACATGGAGAACAAGGAGAAAGTGCAGATGAGGAATAACCCTCGCAGGTAAAGCTAATAATAACAGCTTAAACACATGGCGTGTATATGATTTTTATCTTTCTAAGCGTTAGCCTGGTGTCATGCGTAAGTTAAGACCTGGGTCAGATATCAGTTGCCAAATACCCACCTACAGACAATTGATGAGTAAGTTGTATTTCATAATGTAAAATGAAAATTTTCAGCTCCTTTAGAACTTGGTGTAATATCGAAAATTATAATTTATATATATTTTAGTTAAAATCATCTGCATTTATAATTGCTCAGATGGATATACCAACATTCATTGATTTAAATCACTATTCCTTTGGTCTTTTTCTACCAGCTTGGCCATGAACTGCTGTTGATTTTTTTAAATTTATTTTTATTTTCACTATTCGCTGATTAGTGAAACTAGACTGATAATTTGAACGAGCCAAGAATTATAATCGTCTTCTTTTGTCACATAAAGAAGAGATTCAGAATTTGTTATTTTCTTATTTTAAATGGAAATACTTTCACAGTCCTCTGCTTGAACTGGCTTAGGAACCTTGTTATGATCTTGGTCTTAAATCTCAGGGCTTGCTGCTATCAGAAGCCCTTTAATCCAGTTTAATCACCTAACTTTATTTGGATCTTTTCTGAGCTGCGTTAATCCACACTGGTTTAAGAGCAGGTATCTGGTTTTGTGACAGAAAATGGGGCCAGCAGGTGCTATTTATTTATGTAGTGGTTAAAGTTGGTCATCTCTGCTGGTTTTGAATCTGTGTTGGGACTTAATTTTTTTTTGTTACACTTTTTAAATGGTGCTCTTTGTATTAATTCTTGCTTCTAATTACCAGAGTTTTACAAACCATACCATTAAACAATTCCACAAATTTTAAGAGGTTGACAAATTCTGTGCTTAAGAGCCAGTCTCGTTTTAGACAAGTCTTTGCTCCAACAAACTTGAATCAAGAGATGTAATCATTTCCTCGGCATAGATGCACATTCTCACTACCCATTTAATTGACTCAGGTGTGTTAAAGCACAGAAACGTCTCATACATGAGGAACAGCAACACTGGAGGAATGGAACATCTCATTCTGACTCGAATTTACTGAACTCTAGTTAAAAGTAACTTAGATTAATCTGTCCATGCATTAATCAAAGTTATATGAGGCTTCTATCAATATTCCATATTTTAAATTTTTAGAAATAAAATGTTGACTACCATCAGAATAATTATTTTGTCACTTCAGATCTTATGTGCTGCTATAATGCATGATCAGGTAACTTTTTTTCCTTTCTTTTTTACTGTATAATTTTTAATTGCTTTGGATTGGGACTGAAAGGTTATCATCTGGAATCCTGCTTGTGCTTCAACTGGATTATATTTGCTAGCAGCATTGGGGCTTTGCCACTGCTCCCTCTCAGACTCAACTGTTTTAGCTCCTGAACTTTTGTTAGGCATATTAGTTCAGGTATCTGAATTAGACACATTTACATATTTTGTAAATATGTTGCCATGCAACTACATTTTGGAAATCCAATTTTTAAAAATGTTGACCCGTTTAAATGTGCACAACTTACAAACCTTTAGTTTGTATCAGTGCATGTACTGTAGATATTTGTTTTTCATTGTTACCAGTGATGTCACAGTGAAAAAGAGATTGTATTTGCTGCTGTAGCGTCCTTCACATTTGACATGTGACAGAATAGCTGTGCTCGGATTATTGCTCTCTAGAGTGAAGCATATGAAGGTGCTAACAATCCAGCTGAAATGTTCCAAAGCTAAGTTTATGAGCTGATGAACAACTTTCATCCACTCAAATAGTTGTAGTCACATTTATTAAACAAACTCAGCCACACTTAGCTAGTTATTACTCTGTTATTTGTAGTTGGCCTGGTTGATGTTTCCTCTTTTCACCAGCTGACCCTGGCAGGCCTTTACTGCCGTTAGCCAAATACTATTTCTGTTAATATAAAGGTTGTGCAACCAACTTATTAGCATGATCAGAAGATTAACAACTGAGTTAGTGAGTGAATGTAGCTGTTAATCTGTATTGTTTGCTGACTGTGTGTACATGTGGGTTGGTGGGTTTGGTTCTGGTGACCTGTCTGGTGCCTTTGCCACATGGTCACATGAGTTTAATAGTGACTAACTGACAAATACCAACACAACTTTGGCTCCCATTTTTGAGCCTCCTAGGAATGCAAATGTCTCTCACTGAGCGCTCAGATTTGCAGAAAAGGGTCTTTGTAGTTTTAAGCCGAAGAAGTCAGCCTCCTTTGCTTGATCTCCCTTAACCTTTACTTATAAAAGCATTCAGTATTATTAGAAATTAATAGAACCAAACACAAGACATTTGTAGGTTCAAAATATTTCACCCTAGGGGTAGGAATAATGTTAAGCTACTGTTATTCCTTAAAAAACGATCTTGATACAGCAGTTCAGTAGACTGACAGGGTTTATGCAGTTTCTTTTTGTTTTGTTTTTTGTGCTACTCAGCAGTGTTTAAACCAAGGTGGTGACTTTTGACAAAGCTGTGTGGAATTTAAGTGTTCCTTTCTTTGAACAACACACCATTTTGGTTGATGCATTAATTTGTTTAGAATAGGAACCAGTTTTTAGCTTAGTTTGCAGAGTATGTTTGGCAGTAGGAACTGAGGAGTTCCTATTCTGCTCACTTATCAGGATGATGCCGGTTAAAACCCGCAGCTCTCTGGTTATCATGTCCTCTCCGTCATCAGCTGTTTCCTCATCCAGTCAACGCAAGAGTGGCGTTGGAAGTGACACTTTTTACATGTGTTAACTTGAAGTTTGTGAAGTTATTCAGAAATTATGAGTCTGTTTGACATGAATTAACAAGAACTAGAACTGAGATTGATTCGCTTTTGAAGTAAATAAATAAATAAATAATTGTAAAGCTACATAGCAGTTGCAGTCTCCAATTTGCACAAAATGTTTGACAAAACAATAATCAAAAAAAGACTTGTTTAAAGTGTTTAATTTATTGTATTCCTGATGTAATAGTCCAGGATCTGCACCAGTATATATGAATGTTTTAAAGTAATATTGATTGTTGGACTAAAAGGCATTATGCCTGATTGAGATTATGGGATGTCATTCTTCACAATGTCAATGATTAAGTTTGCCAAGGTTCTAAATTTCTGAATTTTATACATATTAAAAGGTCCACAGGGGTCAGTGGTAGAGCAGGTGCTCCATATGCAAAAGTAACAGTCGTCAGTCCATTCATCCTCAGTTTGGTCCCAGGCTCCTGGCCATCTGCTGCTTCTCTTCCTTTTCTCTCTCTGCTCTGGAATAAACAGCCACTAGAGAAACAAAACCTTTAAAAACATCATCACACCTATACTAGGTGTCAAGTTTCATCTTCAATTTAGCCTTTCTCAAAACGCACAAATGAATGTTTATTGAATCCAACAGAAATCCAGTTTAAAAATGGTTGTAAAACATTTTTTCTGATTGTTTATTTGGGAGAACATGAACAAGGTGTGGCTGAAGCTGCATGGCCCATTTAGTGTTACAGCCTTGTTTTTAGGAGGAAAATGGACATGACTGAAAGGTGAGGGGGATGTTTAAAATGTAGAAAAATAAACATTTAGTGTCCCCTCTCTTTTCAGTGGGAGTTCACTGGGTTTGCTTGAAAAGCAGATTATGATTTTCTTGTGAGCTCCTGTTTCTCTGTTGTGTTTGGCTTAGAGTTCATAGAGCAGCTTGACCTCAGCCTAGAATGGGTTTCATAAAGTATAAATTATGGTGCAGAGGTTTCATAGAACAACCAAATATGTACTGAGCACTGATCTCTCTTTAATAAGAGAGTTTTGTAGCTTATTATATTTTCAAAAAAGGACTATTTTGTAACAATTATAAAACATAAATTTAAACATAAACTTCAAAAACATAAATTGATGTTTTGGTCTCACACTCTTAGTTTAGAGTCTCCAAAAACAGTGAAGATAAAACTAGCAGTGGCTGATTAATCCCCAACACAACAGAGTCCTGAGGCTGGTGGGATTCGTTGAGTTAAGCAGGTGGTCTAATCGCTCACATCAACATCACAGGAGGCCCGACTCAGCATCTTGGCACTGATTTTAATTTGATACTTCCTCCTGCTTCTCTGCTTTATCTGAATATCGACTCGTGGTCTGTTTCTTGGAAGTGTTCAGTTCTATTTTAGTCGCTAAACTGAGGATATTTTTATCTCGGATAAAGAGTTTTCAGAATTCTGCCAGAAGGACAACTGAACCTTTGTTTAACTTACTTTGATTGCACTTAGAATGATTTTTTTTTTGAGTGTTTGATTAATTTTAAGGAGATATGAAGCACCAAATTAGCTTCATAGACCTTCAGCTCTTCTCTGAAGGTCTTTAGTTTGTTGCAAATGTCTGCTTCCTGAGGTAAATTCTTGACCATAGATTCAGAAGCATTTCTGTTTTTGTTTGGTAGCAACTAAAATAATAATAATAATAATAATAAAAAATAATAATTAAAAAAAATATATTTAGAGATATTTGTGGCAACTTGGATATCCGATTCTTTAAAACTATTTTTATCTTATACTTTACAATTAAGAGGAACAATTTACAAATATGTTACTTCCTTGCTGAAGACATTCCTCAGTTGCTGCCCTGCTTTGATTGTTTGACTTTACCGTAATTTGCCAGCAGCAGCAGCTCTTCACCAGCATCTATCTCCCACTTGTCCTTACAGACAGCTGAAGAAGTTGAGTGAGGACAGTCTCACCAAGCAGCCGGAGGAAGTCTTTGATGTCCTAGAGAAGCTGGGTGAAGGGTGAGTCACATAGTAAGATGATAACTGATTACACATGCCTGATAAATGATACCGTCTTGATGTCTAAATCTGCCTGCATTTAAAGGGATGTAAGGTCTGCTGGCAATCTGCTTTGGTTTCCTATTTTCTTTTATACTTTCTCTGTTAGACACGCCATCCTGCTCAAGATCTGTCAGTGTTTCTGCCTCATTTATTTCTCCCTCCTCGTTTGCCAGAAAGCCCCTCCCTTCTGTTGTGCTGTCAGTCTAAACAGCGCCTCTTCATATCCTGTTTCTCAATGCTCTTCCTGTTTTCAGCTGATCGACGCTGTGTCTGCATGTGTCACAACTGATGCCACTCGTGTCATCAAGGAGGGGCAGAACTGAATAAATCTCAATGGAATCCAGTTTTTATTTAGTGTTCTGTTTCCTCATCTTTATAAATCAATCATTAATAGCACCTTTGTTGATGTGACTTAGGTTCATCTGTGGTGTGTTTATGCTTTTGCTTCTGAAATATTTTCCATTGGTTAAGAAGGTGACAAAAAAGAAATGTAAAACACTCATGTGTCAAGCGATGTGGAAAATAATGCAGTACAGCCGGGTCCTCGAAAGTGACTATGACACTAATATTTAGTTCCTCATACCTGAAAGGCAAAGCACAGCAAATATTTAGCAGCAGAACACACTAGCAAACACAAAAATGTCTGTACTGACTGATATCTTTAACTGCTCTAAATGTCATGACGTTTTCTGAGATAAATTCTGTAGTTTTTATATATAAAAGATGGAGGGATTAATCAAATTGTATCATCTGATGTTGAAGGATGATTTGAACATGTTTACTGACTGATTATGTGGGTTTACTTGTCCAGCTAGCTATTTAAAGTTCTTTATAATTAAGATCAACAAATGCCCTGAAGAAACTCTTTGTCTGCAGGTCGTATGGTTGTGTATTTAAGGCCAACCACAAAGAAACAGGAGAGATTGTAGCCATCAAACAAGTTCCTGTAGAGTCTGATCTTCAGGAGATCCTCAAAGAAATCACCATTATGCAGCAATGCAACAGGTATGCATACAATGGATTGTGTGTTTCACTGAATTAGTAACAGCATCACCTCTGTGACATAAAGCTACTTAATAAGATGATAGTCCATATGTATAAACACAAGTCTTACAGCCACATTTCTGTTCAGTCCCCATGTGGTGCGGTACTACGGCAGCTACTTCAAAAACCGTGACCTGTGGATCGTCATGGAATATTGTGGTGGTGGATCAGTGTCTGACATCATCCGAATACGTAACAAGACGGTAATGTAACACTCAAGCATTCACGCATACACACACAAACACACGCATGCAGACGCCTGGGTTTTGTTTGTGCAACAAAAAGTGTGCACTAGTCTGCATCAAGTATCGGAGAGTAAAGAATGGATGTTTCATGCTATTAGGGCTTTAAAGTCTTAATTTAGAAAGTTTTTTGATCTCCTCAGAAGTCCCTTTTAATGTTTAAAGGGAGAGTATCGTATATTTTCCAGGTACATAATCAGTTGTTATAAAAATGTTGTATGTGTTGTATAATTTGAGCTAGTTAAAGCAAAAATGATGTCAGTTTAAGGAGTTTTGGGTGTAACATATTTACAGATAAAATGATTTTTAATTGGAAATGAAAAATATTTATTATATATTTATTATAGAGTTTTGGCTTAGATACTGCCCTGTCTGTTTTTCTTTCAGCAATTCGTTTCTGTATATTCCAGTTAACAATTAATCAATTACTAAGTTAGTTGTCAATAATTGATTCATCACAATTAATTTAATTGTTTTAGGCCTACTTGTAATCACGCTTTGTGTTTGTTTATGCTTTACAGCTAACACAAGATGAGATTGCCACTGTCCTCCATTCAACTTTGAAGGGTCTGGAGTATCTTCATTTCATGAGGAAAATCCACAGAGACATCAAAGCAGGCAACATCCTGCTGAACACAGAAGGTCAAGCCAAACTGGCTGACTTTGGAGTTGCTGGACAGCTAACAGTAAGCAGGGGCCCAAAATTATAATCAAATTAATCATATATTTAACAGTCGTTAAAAAAAACATATTAAGAAAATTAGACAAAATAAAAGTAAGTTGTTTAAATAAATTTAAAAAAGCCTGTGCTTAAAATTATTTAGATTATGCAAAGTTGGTAATTAGACGTAATGTATTTGGACATCATAGGTAATTATGATTCTTGCTCTGAGGTCACTGAACATATTTAAACAATGTATTTTAATTTTAACGTAAATCTTTTCTATCTTGTTTTTGTCCTCTGTAGGACACCATGGCAAAGCGAAACACAGTCATCGGCACGCCGTTCTGGATGGCTCCAGAGGTCATACAGGAGATTGGCTACAACTGTGTGGCTGACATCTGGTCATTGGGAATTACAGCCATAGAGATGGCCGAGGGCAAACCGCCCTATGCTGACATTCACCCAATGAGGGTGAGGGTCCGTTGGTTTTCTAAATGTGAAGGAAGAAAACGTTTAAACCTACAGTAATAATTGGAACACAGGCATTTTTTAATATTTGTTTTGCATTTGAACTTACTATGAGGCTTTCAATAGATTTCTTAATACTTAATAGTCTTTCTTCTTTCAGGCTATCTTCATGATTCCCACCAACCCTCCCCCAACATTTCGAAATCCAGATCAGTGGTCACCAGATTTTCTAGACTTTATCAAAAAGTGTTTGATAAAAAACCCTGAAAACCGGGCAACAGCAACACAGCTGTTACAGGTAAAGTTATCTACTAATTATTGTAACATTCTAGGACCGGGTGACGTTATCTAAAGTTGTTGCGTTGCTCATTAGCAGTAAAAATTAATATTTTGTTAATTTCTTTTTATTAAGTCATCTTGAAGGGGCTTGGTGAAATATGTTCAACCACTTTACATAGAGTTCTCCATGTAATTTTATATTTAACTTTTTGGAAATATTTTGTTGTGTATAATCATGAACGTTTTTGTTAAACATCTTTAAGATTAAAAACAATGTCTTTTTGCTTTCTACAATGACAATAAGCTCTTTCTATTCTTCAGGAAAACAAACATTGGATTGGATGAATTAATGTATGTTTTCGTCTTTGTTCCTCACAGCATCCTTTTATCAAATCAGCCAAACCCAATTCCGTCCTAAGAGCCTTGATACAAGATGCCATGGAGATCAAACTAAAGAGACAAGAGGAGGAAGAACAGAGAGAACAAGACGCTGAAGACGATAACAATTCGGTAGAAGCTTTGGAAGAACTTGACTCCTACTGTTTTTGCTTGATCGTTCTTTTAAATGCAGTAAAATGAACATAGTTCCTGTTTATTTTAGGATGAGGATGAGGTTGACCAGGGGACGATGGTTCGGTCCGGAGCAGGTGATTCAGGGACCATCCGGGCAGCTGGTTCTTTAGCAGGTTCGCTTAGCGGTACGATGATCGAACACGAGGACACAGGAACCCTGCAGTCGCAGCTTGGCACCATGGTCATCAACTCTGATGATGAGGAAGAGGCCGGTACCATGAAAAGTAAGTTTCTCTAAGCAAGTTGTACTAACATACATAAAATGGTTTTATTTTGTTTCATGGTTGATTTAAAAAAAAAAATAAGTTGGCAGCTTTTGGAAATAATTTAAATTCATTCTACTTTAATTTCATCAGTTAATCTAATCAAGAAACAAGGCAGAAGAATAAAAATATTTTTAAAAATTTCTTACATCAGCACATATATACTTTCATAGACATTATTTATGGTTCTCATACAAAATTTGAGTCCCTTTGCAGTAGAACTAAGGTAATTTATCCACAAGGGGGAGTAAAGTGCCTGTGAACATGTTCCCAGTTGCTACTCTTCCTACAGGTAATTGGTCTATTATAGACATTTGCCACAAGACAATCTAATCACTTCTAAAAATGTTTCTGTTATGTTTTATTCACACGGAAATGGTTTCCAGAATGATAATGACCTGAAGGTTACTGTACTCTGTACTAGAGCTTTAGTGCTTTTTGATTGTTGTTTATTTTTAAGTGCTTCTTTTTTTATTTTACTAACAACAAAACATGTTTTCTCAGGATCCTAACCTTCATTTTGTTGTTAACATCTTGCAGTTGGAAAATCATCCTACAATCTGTGAATTATTACTATTTCAGTCAGACTTGGACAAAGTTAGTTAAACACAAGAATATGCGATTCCAGCCATTAAATTATCAATTTTCTTTTTATCCTAACATGTTCCGCCTGGATTACCGAATATTTGTGCAGCATCAATTTGGAGTCTGCGGTGTGGGAGTGGGAAGCATTCGATCTCTTGGGTGCTTTTGGCAAGGAGGCTTTATAAGAGTTGCGTTCTGTTTGTGTGTGCTGGGAGTCTGTGGGTGGACTTTTCATTTGTTTTTATAGGCATAAAATTAACCCCAATGAAAGTATTGCACATGCGAATGTGTGCAGTTTGACTAAGCATGACTGGAGCAATGCACGCTGTTGTCTTTAAAAACTCAGTTGTAAAGAAAAAAAACACAAGTTATTGTATAGCTTAATGCTGTAATGCAACAACCTCCAACACTATGTCCAATGAGGCTTTTTTTATAATCCAGAGAAGCTTTGTAACACTTACCATTATAAACAGAAATGTGTTTCTTTTGGGTTAGCTGCAGAACGCCCAGAAATGTTCAGAGACGTGATGAGTTGATAACAAACAAACCTACCTCTCTAAAAATATTAATAAAGTCAGCTTTGACATCAGGACACATATTATAGTCATGTTAATGTGATTTCTTTTTTTTTCTTTTTTTCTTTACATTTTTTTACAAACATTTCTATCACAGTTCCTACAAAGTCTCAAAGGTATTACATTTTATTTCAGTACATTACTGACATGGATAGACATATAAAAGGAAATGGAATATACAAAAACATTTGTATTCCAAGAGATAATTCCTTGTTGTATTGTTTAAAACTTTTGCCCTTTTTTCTATCTTGTGTTTTATGTTATTTTTTTGCATGTCCTGTATTTCTTGCTTATTATATTTAAATTTTAAATTCATGCTTTGTTCTCAAGTAACTGGGAGACAGAGCTTAAGCTGTTTTGTGGAGGAAGGGAAAACAAAAAAATGCAGTGTTCACATCACAACCAGAAAATGGTGAATATTTTTGCTATCATTTAGTTATTTTTATATTCTTAATTAATGGATATTACTTTGTCAAAGTCTGTTTTATTTTGCAATTTTCCATTCCAAAACCAAGTTATTACATCAATATAATTTATTATCCAAGTGGTAGAAAGTTTTTAGAGGCACATAATACACACTACTGATGCAAGACATTTTAGAAATAATTATTTGAGACCAAAATGTCAGCCCATTAAATACACGCCCATGTTTAAGGATTACCTCATCGAAGTTTCATGAACAATGACAAATCTTGAACTCACACAAGCTCTACACACTCAAGCACACACACTAGCTTCTCCAATCTGATTTCTTACCATTGTGTTAGTATGGATCCCTTCTACTTGCACTTTAAACTGCATTAACACAGGAACATTTAGGAAATCATAATCACATCAAAAGGCTACATGCTGCTGTTGTGCACATCTCACTTTTTTTGCATCTGCAATCAAGAATGTTTCTTTATTTTTTGGTGTTAATGTTGTGTGTGCGTTTGTCTCGGCCTGTTCACCAAACTAATGACTCTAATTTGATGGTGCCGGGCCCCAGAGGATTTAGAGGATTAGATCAGAGATTGATTTTCCCGTAATAGTACTAAAAAATAAAAAGCCTTTTTATTTACACTGATTAGCTACTAACCCTCAGACTGATTCATAAAAAGCGTTTTGCCTCGTGATCCTCTAGGCTTAGAGGATGACCTCAAAATTCATTTCTAAAATCTGACATTCTTTTTTTTTTTTTTTCAAACGCAATAATTTTACATTTTCATTAAGAAAAAAAATAGCCAAGCAAGCCCCAGAGGTGCTATTATAGGTGCTATATGCTTTATAGTTTCAATTTAAATCTGTTTAAATACAGAATAATTTAGCTCAATTAATTTTTTGTTCAGTTTAGTGAAACAACAATTTAATCTAGTTATATAAATATACTGTTTTAAATTTGACTCTAATCTGTCACAAATAATTGGATCAGTCTCCTGATTGTTTTTCATTTGCATCGGTCTCTTGAAGAGAACTAAATGGAGACTGATGATTCGCTGTGGGAGCCCTTCGGTGGAAATGCTGAAAGAGATCAATCTGTTGAAGACATGTAAATTCACTATCTTTCTTGTTTAACTTTTTATGTCAAGTTAAATGGCAATTATTTAGCACAAGGCTAAATTGTATCGTAAAGCAGAAAAGGGATCTGTGATTTGTATTTTCATTTCAAATCTAAATCACAAGCCAGTGTAATCAACAAAAATAATTTTGTCTCAGCCAACTTTCTAAGTATAGTCTCAATTTTAAGCGGAAAAAATAAAATGCATTTTCAAGTTCAGTTGTAGCTGTTCTACTTCCATGGCATTAGCATTGCTAAATCTTTTTTTTTTTTTTTCCATAATCAACATTTTGCTCAAGCAAAAAGTAATTCCTGTATTTATATTCCTGTGTTATACAAAGAATGTTGTAATACAGAGATTTTTTTCCCCCAATTAGAGACCGAAAAGTTCAAAGCAAGGCTTTGTAAAACTTGTGATTAAAGGAATCAATTTTTTCCGTACAACAGAGCTCACCTAAAATGTTTTTTTGTTTCCAAAATTTTATTCTGGTCTCAGACTTTTGTGTTTTTATGGGGGTTATCATACATAACATTACATTTCTTACCGTAATTCTTAAATTTGTGTAAAGCAACCTCTACTACTCTTACAAATGTTCCTAAACAGAAGCTGACAAACACAAACGCCACAGTTAACTTAGTTGTTGCTGAAAATAACTCTGCCAATACTCCATGCAGGGGTTCTCATTAAAAAGACTGTAAAGCATTTTATGCTTCTCATCTCCAACAACTCTATGAAAGTTTAATGGGGTTAAATCAAAAAGTTGAAATGGACGATAGCAAAGTTTACTACGGCTTTAACTTGTTTAAACTGCAAAACATCCTTTATTTTAAATGTTTCATTAAATGCTCTGTGGTAATTACGGTAGATGATGATGAACTTATTTTATAACGACAAGAAAGATGGAAGAGTTTAGGGGCTTTTATGTACAAAAGAAGTGATACATGTTGACATACTGTAACTATTGTGTCAGAAAAGGCTCAACATACAAGCAGAAAGAGGGAAAAGTTATTCTGCTGTTTAGGCACGGCGTTGTGCCAGTCTTTGAAAAACAATTTGTTGTACATGATTGCTCTAAAACACTTTGATTCTGCTTTGATGTTTTTGCTGGAGGAATCTTCTCCTTATGTTGCCACTAGTCTAAGTTTTCCTTACAGTAACAGTAATAAGAGCAAAACTTTTCTGTAAAACTCTAAAAGGAAAGGATGCATTTAATACTGCTTACTAATTTGCTTCTCTCCACATTTGGTTGGCACAGAGAGGCAACAAAGCACAGCAGGTCACACTTTATAGGGCTATGAAGCTGCGACTGAAAATATTTTGGACAAGTCAGATAATTGCTGAAGTTACCAAACAGCAGCAGATGGTGAACTGAAGTTAAAAAGATATTAGATCATGATTTTTTTATAGGGCTGACCTTCAGTTATCTGATTATTTTAGGTGGGCGGATGGCATCTCCATATTGGGAAACCATGGAAAGCGTCCTTAACTTAGGACTTTTTTTAAGCTCAGTGTCTGAGAATAAGTGAGACTAGCTCTTGTCAGACAGCACAAGACCTCAGATGTTTGTTTATTTTTTTGTGTTGTTATTTTTTATATTCACATGAAAAACAGGCTTTGGATATATTTAGCAATAACATTGACTGTGGTCTGCTATTTATTGAGCTGCTGTTATCAGTTCTAATATTAATCATATACTTTATATGGTCATTTTATTTCAGCTGTGCATGGTGACTCTGATATCTCTATCACTTTGAAAATAATTGTTCAGGTTCAAATAGTGATCACCATCCATATTTTAAGAATTGGTTTTAGCATAATGCAATAATCTTTGCAACATTGTTTTCTGATCACACATATTCAGAGACACATCTTAAAAGCACCAGGTTGCTTTGTGGTATTTGTACTGTGAAGATTCATTTAATATATTTAATTTAGACTTGACTGCCACAGTGTGATAAAGGACTTGCATTTCCCATGATGATAAAGTCCAGCATGGAGTAAGCAAGAGATTCTACAGAATTTATTTTAGATTCAGTCAGCAGAAAGCCCATATATATATATGGGCTTATATATATATATATATATATATATATA
>CAEGAD010057749.1:0-11770 GCA_903067055.1 Poeciliopsis paucimaculata
ATTACTAAGATTATTCATTTTAACACATTTTGTTGATTTTATTATTATTTAATGAAGCTGCAAACGTTTAGGACCTTAGTGAATATTTCTGATAAGCCTGTCAGAAGAGGCAGTTCTGGTCTCAGCGTCCTGGCGGCCTTCAGTTTGTCACCTGCTGCCAAGATCCACTCAGAACCTTCCCGATCGACGTTATGAGCACCCCTGCACTAGGGGATCAACAACCATCTACTCTGGCCCTTTATTCGAGTGTTTGCTGGACGCTTAAGAGGCTTCCCAGCCTGAACTGTGTCTGCCTGAATTTGCTCGAAGCTTCCATGGCAGCTTTGTTTGAAATTAGTGAGGTCACGAATGAACAGAGGGATCAGCACGAGTCTCCAAAGGAAATCCTGCTCGATGAAAGTCAGTCTTACAGCGTCTGGCTTCGTTTCGGGAAGCAGGTCAGGCAACATTCAACCGAGACTTTCCAGAATGTTCTATGTCGTTGAAAGCATTTGCTTACCCCATCTAAATTGTCGTATTTGGGTATTCTGACCGCTTCCGTGGCCACAGGTGTGTAAAACCCAGCGCCTTGACACACAGATGGCGTCGGTGTTTGTAAAAGAATTGGTCGCTCTCAGGAGCTCAGTGAAGAATATATGAAGAATAAAATTGGTCAGCAAAGTGGCTAACTTTTCTCATAGTGAACAGCTACAAAACTTCATGTGGCCTTCAGGTTAGCTCAAGAAAAGAGCTTGGCGAGTTTCTTGGGATGGCTTTCCATGTCTGACCAGGTGTCTTGAAAGCTTCATATCAGCAAAATGAATGCAAAGGGTTCGTTTCAGTGGGATAGGGAACATACTTATTATTTCAGGCAAAAAGGACAAGTTAAGGGTGAAAAACTTTTCACAGTATGAGTGTTTCATATCAGTCATTATTTTAAATTATTGATTAGTTTTTCTGTTTTAAGTATACTGAGGTGACCTTTCCTGTTTTTTACACAATTTCCTTTAGCTGTTCTACTCATCAGTGAAATTATTGAATCGGACTAATTTTCTGTTGACACTGACGTGTGTCTATTGCGATATATATTTTTATTGATTTATTGCCCACCTGTAGGGCGAGTCTGGGTTCGCCATTTTGCCTGACTGTAACAAGGCGATGGTGGGAACTGTGATAGGAGTTCATCTTGTAACTGGTGGGTTGCCAGTTCAACCTCGCCCGCTCCGTCCAGTGGAAAGCTGAGAGCGAGGTCTCGGGAACCTCGCAGAAGAGCGATGAGAAATTCCCATAAAAACAGAATTACGGAAAGCCTTCTCAGAAGAGTTGAAGTTGTTGCTGCTGCAACACGGATCACAAAAGGAATGCCACTTAAATACGTGCGTGTCTGAAGGCAGGAAGTATTTTTTGTCAATATAATCTCACTGCCAGGTCATGATCCTGTGCCATTCTTTGATCTAGTAAGTCAAATGACGATTGCTTTGCTATTTTCTTGCCCCTTAGCTTCAAAACAGACCAAGTCTATTCTGTGTATATCTATTATCACATCTAGAAATTTTTTAAGTATACTTTCAAACATATTGAAGCCATGCTTGCCACTCCTCTAATGCAGATTACAATAAATACAAGCATATTCTAACTTGCCTATCATCAATGAGGTACAATTTACATCAGGTGAGTTATTCTGTCCTCAGAGAACAGAGCTAATTAAAGTTATTTTAATTAGCAAATGACTCCTTTTAATAATCAAATCTGATAAAAGGAATAATGTCTCAGTAGTTTTGGATGTCTTTATTGCACTGCAGCGGACTCTAAAAGTCAGAGTGATGCATCTTTTTCACTGAATTGTTGAAGTTATCTGACCACGACGAGCTTTAAGAATCTGTGATAGTCAAGATTAAAAAACACAACAAAGAAAAATGCATTTAGTTAATTATACTCATTAACCTGGAGAGTGAGGTTTTGGACGTTTGCTCTCTCAATGATCGCAATGGTC
This sequence comes from Poeciliopsis paucimaculata, assembly GCA_903067055.1. NCBI lineage: Eukaryota > Metazoa > Chordata > Actinopteri > Cyprinodontiformes > Poeciliidae > Poeciliopsis > Poeciliopsis paucimaculata. The sequence goes on from CAEGAD010057749.1 coordinate 1,973, forward strand.
AAGCCAAATCTTGATGGAGTGAATATATAATCTGTTTATTATAATCTGAAGGGGGATTTAATATGGGGACATTTCACAAGCACAAGGGTTTTATGAATTTTGGGGAGGAAGAAGAGGGGGGGGGCAACAAAAACAGAATGCCCCAAATCTACTGCGCAGCAGGTTCATTTTCCTTCATATGCGCCAAAGATTGGCCGCTTTCACGAGATGGTAATTTTTCATGTGGGGGAGGTGGGGAATGCTATCACACTGATCTTTATAAATCCATTTGGTCAGACGGTATTTTACATTAATAGGAATATGGGAGACAGTCTCTAAGATGCATGCAAAATGACTCATTTAAAATCTTACTGCAACCGGAGGCCTTTTAACTCTCAACTTGTCAGAGTTCAATCAAGAACATTGGATTTACATACATCTAGAACCTATAAGGAACTTTGGAAATTTGCATATGAAAGGTATTTTATGTGATCTTTGTTCAGTTTTGCACCCAGAACAACAACAACCACCACCACAAAAAAAAAAAAAAAAAAAAAAAAAAAAAAGACTACAAAAAGAAAAAAAAAAAAACAACAAGGAAGGAAGGAAGGAGTCCGCTCCCAGACAAACAAACCCAGGGCAAATGCATCAAAGAAGAAAACAGGAAGTGGAGCATTACTATATCAGAAATAATCAATGGAACAAAAAGGTGGCCTGCAGACAATAGAACTGGAACTCATTGTGGTGAGAGACAGAGAGAAAAGGGTTCCCAATTACCAGACATAGAAGAGGAACTGAGAGCTCGCGCTGAGTAAGAGTAAAAACAATCAGCAGCCAGCATGAGCAGAGGCACCGGTGAGAACAATGAGCTAATCAGCAGGCATGGGAGCGGAGGAACAGAGACATGGCAGGAACAGGACGGATTATGACAGCATCACACCAAAGTCGTCACTCTGCATCGTCACTCAGACGAGAAGTGCACCTCATCTATGAAGTAAAGGTTTCACATTGAAGCCATGCAGTTGATCGCACTTAAAACCAAGCGTCCTACGAATGCAACTGAAGTTTCAGAGGAATAAACCAGAACATGTCAAAATGTAGTTTAAAAAAAACATAAAAATAGATGTTGAGACCTGACAAGAAAAAAACAGAAGTGAGGAAGACTACAAGGAAGGTTTGTAGAAGGCGTACCTCTCCAGTGGTGGGATGTAACAAAATACAAGTACTTTAAGTAGATTTAAATTTGCAAAACATTAAGCGAAAGCTTATTTGAAGGAAAAACTTTTGCAAACTAGTTACAGGTCTTGCCCAACGCATCACTGGCAGCCTGAGTTCCAGGTGATTCGTGTGAAAAATGGAGCTGTGAAGCCAATTGATAGCTAAAGCAAAAGCTTTCAAAAAAAAAAAACAACAACTTTATAGTGAAAGATACTCGCTGACTCTAGCCTAGAAGCTGAATATCCAGTAATAGACGGCGCTGTGCTGTATTTCTGGTTCCAACGTAGACAAAACTGGACAGCATAAAAAACCCCCCACAAAAAACGGATACCACTTAGTGCCCTCACTGTAAGGAAAAAGGAACACTGATCAATAAGTGCTCTGTGTGGTTCAATAAGTGCATTGATCATCACACAAACAGCCACAGCAGGAATAATGGGGCTGCTGCATGGTCAATACTTCTCAAGCAGAACTAATGTAAGTCTGTGTCTAGGGTTTGTTTTCGCCTGGCCTTTCACACAGCATTAGTCACTTAACATCGGAAACATAAGGGCACCGAGCGAGTGAGCGCGCATGAAGATGCAACAAGAGGACTCACAGTTTGTATTAATATTTGGGAGGGTTGAATATCTGGTTTCCTGTATTTTTTGTGGCTACAGATCTGAAAAAATGTGGCATGTGAGAGTTAACATCCCGAGTGGATCGTTTGTCAAGCCTCCTGTTTTTGCAGGTATTATGGGGTGTGACTGCTGACTTTGAATTTGGTTTTTGTTTTGCAAAATGGCTCAAGCTCAGTCAGAATGGACAGAAGGCACACCTGAGCATCAATTTGAAAATCTTAATACAATTGGATTTGAATCTGGACTTTTGCTAGGCCCCTTTATTTGCAGTAATTCCGACTAGCTCTCCTGACCCTTCTAAATAAAAGCATGAGAATGGTTATGTTATATAACTTTACATCCAGAGCTGTTTCCCTTCAAAGAAAATGCAAATGGGACTATATGTCCCATTTGCATTTAAAACAAAACAAAATAATAAAAGTTATTTTGTGTACCATTTTCCTATATTGCTCAGATTAATGGTAAAAAAAATTAAATTAATTTTAATTTATGAACAAATTGTTTAAAAATAAAGCGTATTAGTAATTCACAATTAATTAGTGCTTTGTGATTGTCTAGCATCAAAGTCACCTGCTAAATAAATATGGCTGCCATTAAAAATTGTGATAAGTGCAGTAATGTTGTTGGGTGTTTTTTACTCCTCCTCGTTCATATGCCAATAAATCTTTCACTAATTAACACATATCCTTTGGTTGTATCTGATGCATATATTCTGACATTCACAGCACCACTAATTACTTCCTGCTTCTTATTCCAAGACGGATCCAAGTTGCTTTAAGTCTTAATATTGATTAAAAAGTATTTATCCCACTGGCAGATTATTTCACTTACAACTGGTAATTTTTCAGCGATATTAAGAAATTGTTGACTTATAACCAGCTTCTGTATCTTCGTGGAAAGTTATTTGTAAGTTGGTTTTGTTTTATTTGAAGGGGAACTATGATATCTGAACTAGAACCTGGACAAAATACTTGACAATATTTTGCAGCGTAGCGACTGAAATGTCAGCATAAAGTCACTTGACATCAATCGAATTAGCGAACGGATTCAAAATCACATTTTCTTCAAAATCCAAACGATGCGAAGCTGTGCTGGGAAACGCTGCTCGAGTTTAAAGGCAGTTGTACAATTCTGCACTGGAACTGATTTGTGTTGATGAGTTTGACCTTTTGATTTCACCTTTTGATTTTCACAAATAAGACATGGAGGCTTCCTCACTGCTGAGCGACGTTTTACAAACCTGTGGCTTTCGCGTTAATCAAAGCACTCTTCCAAAGACATTCCCGTCATTGCTGACATGTCTTTGATGAGTCTCTGACTCCACACAGTATTTTTTTTTTTTTGTGTGTGTGTGCTAAAAACACATCCACTTAATTGAGTCTTTTTTGAACTCTAGACCAGCTAAGCACCTTATATGGGGTAAAATCCAGAGGCAAGAGGTGGTTTGCTCCAAGGAGTCCTGGTGACGCTTCCCGGCTGGGTCGTCCGACAGCTGCTCAGGGTGAAACATCTTGGACGCAGTCCTCTCCCCAAATGACAAAACTCTATTTTAATTCTCCACGCAGCATGGCGCGTTGACACCTGGGCTGAGCACACGGTTGAAATCGGGGCCACTGTAGGGGACCTTGACAAACAAGTGACTTTGACTGAATTTATCAGGCAGTCCCTGGAGTTGCAACACTTTACACGCACGCACACACAAAACAGCTTTTGAGGAAAACTTGGTTTGTCTTGTGTCATCTATGGCTCATTTCAGGTTGTCTTGTCCAGTGTTCGATGGACTTAATTGGTTTTATTGAATATATGTAATGTATTCATGTATGTGTACATATTTAATAAATCTCAGCCCCAAATTTCGACAATGACTTTTGTTGGATTAAGTGAATTGGATTGCCACTGAAAAGTTCATTTCTTTCATGAGTTCAATCCAAACGGAGACATGTATCTTTTATTTTGATTTACTAGTCAGAAAAATATATAAATTTTGAGCGTTTACTTCTGTTCATCTCAGTTAATATGGCCTAAAAAAAATGACAGCTTCCTAAGGTTGGTCAGATCAGTTTCTTAGTTCTTGTTTGCGATGGTCAAATTGTTCCCTTTGCACTGCCTCAGCACATTCAGTTGACATTTAACTCAAAATCGTCATAATGATGGAAAGCTACAAGTCGACGCTAGCTAAATAGTTTATCAGGTAGTGGGCATTTTATTTAACCAAAGGACAAGCTAGCTAAAATTGCTGCTCTAAAGAAGTTTTAGAGCTAATCAGCAGATATAAAATAGCATGGCAAAGGAGCATTGCGCCTGCGTACTTCAGGTTCTGAAGCGTCATGTTCTTTCAAATGTTTTGCAGACGTTCAATGAAATAAAACTATGCAAATAATTAGCTCTTATATTCCACAGAAACACCCACAAATAGGTAAATCTGCTAAGTAATTGTTGAGGGGCCCCACTGTTTTAAAACAGGAATTTTAAAAGAATTCTAATTTTTTTTTTTTTTTTTTTGCATTAGGAGTTCAGAAAATGTCAGCAACACCATTTCCCATCTCGTTTTGAATTTTTAAAATTGGGATGTGATTCATGAGGTCTCAGAGGTTTTTTTTTTTTTTTAAATGTGTTCATTCTTATTAACAAACTCTCTTCTTCAAAGCTATTTTTATTAATCACACGTTTCCTTGCAGCTCACACCCAGCTGTGGGGTTTGGAGATGCATGCGATCATATTTTCGCAATTAAGTGTGACAAATAAAAAAAAAAAAGTAACATTCTTACAAATTAATCATTATTCTTAATTATATATAATTTAATATAGCCTATATTACATTAAACATCATCAAAACATAAAGAGCCTCCTGGAGGACTATGTGTCTGAATCTTTTTGGGAGTGACATCGTCTGTAATTTATGTAAGAAAACCCATAAATTTTGACACTTATTTTGAAATTCAGGACAATACTTGTATGCAGCTTATAATAGTATGTTGTTTGTGTGAAAATAAAAAATTCAAAAGCCTGCTTACATGAGATAAGAAATTATCCAGACAGGGCAGATTGCATCATTAATAAAAACAACACACACACACACACGCACACAGTTGGACAATATATAACAATTTCAAAAATACATCACACACGGTGAAAACCGGCCGATAAAACGATCGACACAGTTTAGTTTTTCACTTTTATTCACTTAAATCTTCAAGTGTTAAAGCAAGAACAAAACATTTATAATGTCCTTTGGTGGGATTTTAATACACTTTATTAATACTTTATATGTAAACTAATATTCTTTGATGCCAGCACGTTGCCAATACAAAGGGAAATGCACAACTGAAAAGAAACAAAAATAATGATTAATAATAATAATAAAAAAAGAGAGGAAATAAAAAGAGAAGAATGCCATTGCTTCCGCATTTGGATGTCTTAAATAGATACATTAAAGGTTGCCTTTTTTCAATCACAGTTTGGCAGAGATACAAAAAGGACTACATGACTCGTTTTATTCATTTTTTTGTCTTTTGTTTTTCCTTCATCTTGCCAAGAAAAAGAACTTGCAAATACACTGGATGGTTCTCTATGCACTTCTTGTCTGCCCGGGGTAAAAAAAGACAAAAAACAAAAAAACTACCCTCTGTCCACGATTGTAGGGAGCGAGGCGACCCAAAGACAGAAACAGCTTTACTAGATTATCTTTTTGGAAGTAGAGGAGAGGAATGAGAGAACGGAGGGAGGAGGAGGAGGAGAGAGCTTCTTACACATGTGCATCACTAACATTGGACAGAAGAATCTTTCGACCAACCAGGGTTTACAGAGTTAAAGTTCACAGGTCAGTGGCAGCGCTGGGGTCAGGGGGTGTCAAAGGTGAGGGGGCTAAACAGGAGGAAGGGATGAGACAGAAAGACCGAGAGGGAAAAGGATGTCGACGGGAATTCTGGGTTAAACGCGGGCAAAAGTTTGTTGGGTTTTTTTGCGTCACAAAGAGGCAATCCGGACAGATTTCCTTCTATCCACAATGCACTGACAGCAAAGAATGTCTATTTTGTTTAGTTTAGTTGTTTGTTTTTTTTCCACCTCTCTCCATCTGTCATCGCCTTGAAGTGTAACAGTTTTCTTCTCTGAGGTCGGTCTTCTTCTTCTTCTTCTGCTTGGCAAGGACAGGTATTTTTGTATATTTTCTCTCTCTTCGTTCTCTCTCTTCGCCATCATCAGTCCGGCAAATATTAACTTGCAGATGCGTCCCGAGGGGGTGGAGGAGACGGGCGGCCGCCGTCGGCTTGTGCGAGAGCTGATTGGCTGCAGCTGTTGTTGCCGTGGCAATAAGAAAGGGAGTGAACAAGTCTGTCACGTCGAGTTATTCCTCCCCAAACTGGAAGGATCTCATGTACCTGGTATGGCTTAGAGGGAGGAGGGTGGAGGAGGGTGAAAGAGGGGAGGACTCACCGTTCTTTGATTTATCAGGCAAATGCTCAGTTACTCATACTTTTAATAATACTTCTTTTTTTTATTATTTTTATTTTAGACACTCTTTACTTTTTTTATATATATATATATATTCTTTGAATTTAAAAGAGAAGTTTCTGCTTTAGTCTGGCACATTTCCGTCATTGTCAGCACCGAGTCTGGCAGCGGAGAAAGCTCGGTGCGTCACAGTCCAGAAAGCTAATGGTTGTTTTGTTTTTTTATTACTCTTTATTAATTAAATGGTTATCGGATATCTTTAAGGGAAGGAGGTATCGTGGGGAGGGTGGGACTGAGTGTCGCTCCCACTCGGGGGGGGAAAAAACAGGTCCGTTCAGAGCGCGGCGGCCCGCCACGGCGTTTCCCTCCACAGCGCCGCGCCGACCAGCAGCAGCGTCAGCACGCCGCAGAGCGAGGGGGGCCTCAGGGACGCCTGGCCCGACTCGGGCCCCTTGCAGCCGCCCAGCTCAGACTCGCAGCGGGGCTTCTCGCACAGCAGGCCCGTGTGGGAGGCGGGACAGCTGCAGCGGTTGTTCACACACTCCCCGCCGTTCTGGCAGCGCAGGAGTTCGTTGTCGCACACCCGGGCTGCGGTGAGAGGGATGTTAACAGAGGAGAGAGAGAAAGGTCAGAGTGTCGCGCGCACAAAGCAATGGACGACATTTTACTTGAAGGTACAAGGTGATCATGACACCGCGGAGTATCAAATCACCATATCTGAAGATAGGAGCGATTAAGTTCTGTTTTGAAAATGTCAATTTCTTCAAGTAAATTGTCAGCAGATAGCATTTATATAGATGTCTATATAGCATTCACCAAATACTAACACAGTTTTACCAATCGGGTTGCTTTAGGAATCAGTATTACCTGCAACTTCTTCACAGTTTTGTCGAATTAAGGCCACAAATTTGAATGTATTTAGTGGAAATTCTATGTGACAGACCAACACGAATTTAGGGGACGTACAGCACCAGTTTTCTTTCACACAGTGCTTAGATTAAGGAACCTACATCTATGGGACTGCTTACGACTTTCTTATACAAAGAATGATTATTATTTAAATAATTATTTAAACACATCACATTTATTGCGTGTGTATCGATAAAAATAGTTTAAAATCGAGTCTTATCCAAGTCTGGTCTATCAAATACAATCCCAGGAAATCACACTCACATTGGGTTTGGATTAGGACAAAATGTGGAGAAGTTAAAGCAGGGTGAAAACTGAATCTGAGGTTCAGTTTCACTTAAAGTAACTATTTAAAGGAACAGTTTAGATTCACCTCAACAGTAGAAACCCCCCCCCCCACAATGCATCTAACTTCTTAAACTGTTACCAAAACCAGCAGTTTCTTTAGAAATTCTTCACTTTCGTCAGCTAGTTTTTTCCTGTAAGTTGCATAAAACCACAGCAAGTTCTGGGCAAACCCCGAGGCCTCTGTCCACTGCTATATTTCCAAAAACATTTCCTAAGGAAATATCCAGCAGGCGTTCTTCCTATGTTGCCCCAAAGCACCTTGAGGTGGCCTCTTCTCTCGAGTGGAGGAGCAGCAAATGAGCGTCTGCTGGCAAAGACGTTCACCGCGGCCTCAAGACGTCAACATCCAGAGGAAACTCAGACTAATTATAATTTTTTTTATATCTCATTAACTTGGTAACCATCGATAGCCTGTGATGATGGATGAGGACTGCAGCGGAGATCGAATGTTAATGTGATAACTCTTTTTGTGTTCAAACCATTAAACCCTTCGCAGCACTCCAGACTCCGTCTCAAAAGTATTTTCTGTCTGAGGAAAACGATTCCAGACTTGAGAGGTGTGAACTGCACTTCCATTTAATTAATACTCAGCTGCTCCACTGTCTGCTGGAGTTCTCTGCTCAATACAGACAAACAGCGTAGCATCGTCTGCCGCAATACAAAGCCATCTGCTAAATGTCTGTCTACAAGAGGCCTTGAAAACAATCCTTGGCAAAGGGGAGTTGTGCCACTTTCTAAACCCAGTGGAAACGAGGTGAACTACTCTAAATGATGCTCTCCTTTTAATTGTATGAAGAGTCGAAGCACCACCAACAAAATGCTTTGAGGGCTGTGGTTGTAAAGGACTGTAAAGGTGAGAAGGAACAATCTCCACAATCCAAAGTCTTCTAAATATCCAAAGTCCTTCCATGTAGGGTGAGTAAATAGTTGCCGTCTGATTCCGTGGCTCTTTTGTCAATTTCTTCGCCAAACGGGTTTACTTTGGAGAATACTTGAACATCCCAGAGATGTGGCTATTAAATAATTTGTCCGTTCGGACTCGGGTAGTGTAATCCGAGTCACCCACATCCTCGGGTTACTGATTGTTATTTGAAAGAGTCCTCGTTCACTGAACTGTAAGGTCGCGTTTGCATCTTTGGAGACTTTTGAGAAGAGCCATGTCAGCTGCTTACTCTGCGTGCTTCATCTTTGTTAATCACTTCATTTCGGTGACATCAGCAGAATCACTGTATAAATCCAGTTTGTGAAAGCTTTAAGCTGACATTTGACTTTCACACCTTTCATCTTTCTGGAAGCAGTTGTAGTGCAGATGGACGATTTAGATTTTAAAGTCTTAGACATTGTACTAGCATGCATTGTTAGATAGGAACTAATCAGAGTGTTGAGAGCAGAAACTGACCCGTCCTTTAATGTCTGACTGGCCGACTTTGGCTAATTCTCAAATTACCTTGAAGGACTTTCACTCATGCATCAATGTTCATGCTGTTTGTTCATGCATTTATGAACAAAACAAGAATAAAAAACATTGTATTTGTGCACTTACAATATTCGCAAGGACATTTTGAAGACACTCTTCCAACAATTTAGTTTAGAACTTGTAAAAACGACTTTATTTTTTATTTAATTTTTTTAGTTTTTTTTAGCTGGCTATTCAAAGTAAGTTAAAATGTTCAAAAATGGAAGAAGTACAAAAGTTACTACAAAGAAGTCCATGTTTTGCAGAGGCCTGCATTACGTCACATACATCAGGGAGTTTGGGGGTTTCAGTAAATGACAGGAAGGCTGAACAATTTGATCATAATTGTAGCAAAGTTACTCTTTTCTCTTGTAAGAGGCAAATCTGTCTATAATGAAACATGTTGAATTTTGGAAATGTCACAGTTGAAGTAAGGCTCTGCATTGCTTGCTGCAATGCTACCCAATGCTAACCTCTAACGTAAGATGCTAGAGACAAATTAAACTGTCAACGTTATAATCAAGTTGTGTTGCAGAGCTGTGTGATATTGGCATCTCTCACACACACAATGTGACATCATCTCCTGACCCAGAAAGGGTATTTAGTCAGGTTTTGTTCACACAGAAACCTCTGACCTGGATTATTGAGGATTTTAATGTATTTGTAGTTCTTGTTCTGTGTTCTAATTATGTAAAAAAAAAAAAAAAAAAAAAAAAAAAAAAAAAAAAAAAAAAAATTTTTTTTTTTTTTTTTTTTTTAAAATAAAAAAACAACTTTAAAAAAAAAAAATTTGGGGGAAAAAAAAAAGAGAGGTGG